>JADBJO010024964.1:17500-24434 GCA_016801955.1 Conus betulinus
TACCCAGTTGAAATGTCCCGATTCATGCAACGACAAAAGCATTTCATAGGCCTGTCTGCATATTCTTGTAATAGGTAAATTAATCAGTCTTATCCAATATTTTATACATTTCACAGAAGTTCTTATATGAAGTGGATATCTACCTGTTTTTCGCCGTATGCTTTTTTTATTTGAGGCATGTAGGGGGACATTAAGGAATCTTTTAATAGCAAATGTATGCACTGCTTCGATTCGTTTCCCTTCTTCCTCTAATCCCCATACTTCAGCAGCATATGTTAGGATTGGTTCAATCTGAGAATCGAAAAGTTTCCAGAACAGACCCGGCTCTATTGCACCTAGTTTCTTCAATGTTTTGATTATTTCTACAGTACCTCTTCTTCTTTTTTTCTACAAACATCAGACAAGGCAGCATGTATACTCAGTTTAGTTGTGAAGGACATTCCTAAGTATTTATAAGAATTAGTTACAGCAATTTGATCATTTCCATAGAACCATCTTTCCCTTGTAGCTAAGTAGCCCCCCAATCTAAACACTGTTTATATTGTTTTTTTCAAGGTTAACTGTCAAGTGTAATCTGTCAGCTTCTCTTTTAAGGCCATTTAACTGGTTCTGGAGTCCAACAACAATTCTGACAATAAGATAACATCATCAGCAAACAATAAAAGAAATAATTCTACTGCATCTGGGATGAGTTGGATACCGTGTTTGCCTGTTTTGGACACTTCAATAGCTAACTCGTTGATGAAAAATGAAAACAATAATGGACTTAGGAGACATCCTTGTTTTATGCCTCTCGGGCACGTAAAATAATCTGTGTAACTACCCTGATTGCGCACACAAGCTAATACCTCATTATACATACCTTTCAGTGCCCAATACAGTTTACCTTTCACGCCATTTTTCCTCAGAATCGACCACAATAAATTTCTATCAACAGAATCAAAAGCCTTTTTAAAATCGACGAAGGCAACATAAAGTTTTATTTTCCTAGCCAGAAATTTATTAACTATTGCATATAGAGTAAAAGTATGGTCAACGGTACTATATCCTTGTCTGAAGCCTGCTTGCTCTTCTATTATTTTCTGTTCTTGTTCTGCCCATTTAGTTAATCTTTTATTCAAAATGTTTGTATATACTTTGCTCAACACGCTGGTTAAAGCAATACCTCTGTAATTATTTGGCTGATCAGCATCACCTTTCTTATGTATCGGTATGATAATAGATTTTGACCATTCCAAGGGGAAAACTCAGAGATCAAATATCTTATTGCAATACATTACAAGGAAATCAATAACGGAAACATCTGCATTTTTTAACAATTCGCCTATGATCTTGTCAGCCCTGAACTCTTTCCAGCTTTGAGGTTACAATACTGGCGTAAACCTCATGTCTAGAAATAAGGGCATTATGAGGAACCTCAAAACTTCCCTCATCTGAGTCTCCAGTAAAGTTAGACTCTTCTGCATGTAGTTCTTTGTTTGGTTCATGAAATAAATTAAAGAAGTGTTCATGCCATTGTTCTGTTGTGATGTTGTTATAGATTACAGATTTTCTGTTAATGGATCGAACTGTTTGCCAGAACAATTTTGAATCATTCATTGATTGTTTTTGAGTTTATCTAGCTTAATATCATCAAACTTTTTTTTTTCTTTTTGTATAGCATGAGTTTTTATAATCTTTTCTTTCTATGACGTAAGCTTCTTTTTTCTCTTCCACTCCCTTCTTATCACGTTTAAATGTTCTTAACAGATGTCTAACTTTTTTCTTTTTTCGAGCACACTCTTCGTCAAAAACCACTCATTTTTCTTTTCTGTGGCCGTTACCTACAGTTCTAATCATGCATGCAGCTGAACTACATAGTGCTTTAGCAAATATATCAATAGACATATTGATGTCAGAGCTAAGTTCTGTCTGAGCATTTAACATGCACTGTGTAAACTCCTTAGATTGTTGTTGTTCTTTATATTCATTTATAAATTCATCAGACCAAACAATTCGATCTTCAGGTAGAGGTTCGATCACAGATTGGGCAATGTTACCGTTTCTATCTCTATAATTCAACCTAAATTCCACAGGTAAGTGCCATGAATCTATCTTGTCTTCAACATTTAAATCACAATTTAGTTTTAGAAATAAATCTTCAGACAATATCACATAATCAATAACACTACAGCCATGAGGGGAAATATAAGTAGTCTCCACTGGTATAGTTGGAACAACAACCATTAGCAATAATACAATTAAGCAGAAAACATAAATCTAACAATGACTTACCAAACTTATTTATAAAGTCATCTTTTGATTTGCGTTGTAAACGGTATGCATTTGAACAGTCATCATCAACACCTTCATACATATCCCCAAAAGGAGAATAATTTATCATTTGTTCTTCTTTTGGTTGTTCGTTTCCAGTCCTAGCATTCAGATCACCCATTAACATAATATAAAAATATTGATTTCGATCAATGTCCAAAAATACTTTCTTGTAACCAGATAATTCCATCTTTAATTTTCAACTGATCGTACAAAGGACCATTTTCAGGCACAATATAGCTAGCAATTATTAAGATATCTTTATCACATTGGAGGACAGATTTATGTAGTTTCACAACAACCGTATTTGCACAATTTATATTAAAGACTGACACATAACTTGCCAATGATTTTCTCTCACAAGCAGCAAAACGCCACCAGAATTTCTCCCTTGACGGGACAATTTTTTTTGCTGGAGCAGCAAATTTAACATGCGTTATCCACAAAAGTCTCAGTTAAGCATGTCAAAATCAAACATAGACACATAGTTCATAAAAGATAAGTCGCCAAGTTTAGAATAAAGATTTTCAACATTATAGACAAGAAAACTCAAATGAGCAAAATGACCCTGCCTGTCCTATCGAGTACGTGTGGATCTTCTGGGGGGAGGGTTATTACTGGGACTCTTGTTGACTGGAGGGGAGGGCTGACCAGTCCTGGGGTGGTTCACACTGACACTGGCCCGTCCTTGTCCACTGACACCACCTCTAGCAGAGAGAGAACCACCTCGTCCACGCACACTGCCACTACTCCTGGTAACACTGAGTAAACCACCGCGTCTTTGTTCACTACCAGTACTCCTCCTCTCACCACTAGAGTATCCATGCACACTGACACCATTCATGTTATCTCAAGAGATAGCAGGAACATGTTCGGGTCCCCTGTCATCATGCTGGTATCCACGTGGAACACGATCAGTAAAACCCTCCCCTCCTTTCTCCACGGAAACGTTGGCTGGCTAATCCCTGCCCACTGTCTCTGCCCTGATCGCTGGAGTGAACACAGCTCTGTTTGCCAACACCACCCCCACCACTGCCACTGCATTCTCCACGTGTTGCACGTGGGCTGGTCGGCTCACTTCCTCTGCAGGATGAAGTAGGGGATTTCCCGTTGCTTCCACATCTTTCATCCGTTTCATGACCTTGATCCAGGCGCTGAGTTGACTTAGTTCCAGCTGACAGTTGTGATGTAGGCGTTATTCCTTTGGCGGCAGTATGTTGTCTTTCTCTGCTGCTGCTGCTGCTGCTGCTGCTACTGCCGCGTAGGTCCTTGGCTCCGTTCCCCGTTCCTCCGTAACAAGTCTGCCCCATTTGAAGAAGGCAACCTTGCCCTGCTTCCTCGCCTCTGCCACTAAACTGGCTTGCTTCCTCTCGTTAGTTCGTTTGCCACCTTGATACCAGCTTCACCTAACCTTGCCCTGTAATTTTTGTCTGTAATGACAGCCATCTTATCTTTCCACCGACAGAATTTCACGATCATAGGGCTTAGGTTGGTCTTTTCTTTCCTGTCCTACTCTATGTGCCCGTGCAATGTCATCAGTGGTCCACGTCTTTGGACCTTTCGCACTGTTCAGAGCTTCCACCACAAGTCTGGCACATGTTATCGTACGACTCAAACTTGTCCGATTGCTGAAGTCCATACATGCGGAGATTGTCTCTCCTGGAAAAGCTTTCCAACGTGTCACAGTGTTCCCTGAGTGCATCGATGTCATCCTTCAATCCTTCGACGCTGTTAAATACTGACGTCACGTTATCTTCATTTTGTCTGGAAGCAGCAAACAGTTCGTTCATATCCTCTTGTGTTTCTTTCTTTGCAGAGGACAGGCGGGCGTTTTCTTCTTCCAGACTCTCACACCTCTTTTCTATCTCTTCACACTTTGATATGACATGTCCTAAACCGGTCTTGATGTCACTAATGTCTTTTATCATGGAAGTCATGTGGTCTTTCAGTGACTGAAATTCATCTGTGTGCTGTGTCAGCTAATCTAGGATCCGTGTTGCCATGTCGGGCGACACAGCGAAGGGGATAAACGGTAGTCTGGCCACTGTCAGTGTCACTCCTATCACTCCCTTCCACACTGCCTGCTTTACTGTTGTCGTCGTTGGTGACGGGGGTATCATCACCATTCACGGGGCCAGGGTTAAGTTCCACATCACCACAGCACAGAAAATAGCTAACTACAAACACAAACAACAGTGCCTCCACTTTGTTCCATACCGCGATTACTCTCTTACGAATGTTCACAACAAAAAGCACACGCCTCCCCATGAAGCAGTTGTAACACTGAGGAAAAGTCCACACACAAAACGAAAACACAAATTGTGAACAGGCATTGTCACTTTTTCTCACAAAAATTTCACCATCGGCATACATCCAGTAATCCAATCGTGAAGAAAGCAGAGCGTAAAAATATTAATTACATCACTAATTCGACAATTAATCCAAAAACTTGCAGAGAGCTCCCAAAACACGTCTTTCTTCTTTTCTGATAACAACTCACCCCAGGGGGAGAGAGAGAGAGAGAGAGAGAGAGAGAGAGAGAGAGAGAGAGAGAGAGAGAGAGAGAGAGAGACATTGGGATGAGGGGTTGGGGGTGTGTGTGTGTGTGTGTGTGTGTGTTGTTTTGTTGTGTGTGTGTTTGTTTGTTTGTGTGTGTGTGTGTGTGTGTGTGTGTGTGTGTGTGTGTGTGTGTGTGTGTGTGTGTGTGTGTGTGTGCATTTATTTCGTTTGTTTTTATTTTTTGTTACCTTTTCTTTTGGCATTCTTGCGTTGTTTACTGATGATTTTTTTTTTCCCTTTTTTGATGTGATGTAATCAATGAAGTGAAATGGTTAATTCTCTTACCACGGCCCTCTCTGTCTGCCCTGATTACGTCAACAGGTCGTCTGTTGTATATTCTGAACCAGTGTAGATAAAGATGTACATGTTGTACATTTTTATTGCCTACCCGCGTTTCTTTGGTTTGTTTGCTTTGTCTGTAAACAGAATTACTGCAAAAACTACTGAACTGAAACTGTTTACACATCACGTAAAAACTATTTTTTAAAAGTCTACACATCATGCAAAAACTACTGAAACTGTTTACACATCACGCAGAAACTACTGAAACAGTATAAACATCACATTAAAAACCACTTTAAAATGTTAAAACCCACACAGGCAGAAACTAAGGAAACTGTTTTAAACATTGCGTACAAACTACTGTAAACTGTCTCTAAACCTTACCGAAACAATTACTGAACTCTTTAAAAACTTTGCCAAAAAGCCACTGAAATTTTTTTAGGTATAACGAAAACCCCTAAAACTCTTGAAATGAATATACAAAATCTGCTGAAACTATTTTAAACATCAAATGAAATTACTGAAATTGTTCAAACATTTTACAGAGAACTGAACTGAAACTGTACAGGACATTGCACAAAAACAACTGAAAACCATTTAAAAAACATAACACAAAACAAAATTACTGAAACCCCGTTTAAACACATTCACGAAAACGATGAAAACTGCGCGGAAGCATTATCTAAAAGCGGTTACAACTGTTTAAACATTAAATTATTAAAAGTGGAACTTTTTTAAGATTTGCCTTTTTTCCACAACGACTATAACAGTGTGAACATCATAGAACAACTACAGAAACCGTTTATAAAATATTATACAAAGAAACCGTTTAACTATATTCTAAACTCTTACAAAACTGAAACTGTGAAACGTAAACTTGAAATGAGATAACTGCTGGAAACTACTGAAACTGTTTAAGTACTATGCAAAGCTAGTCTGAAACTGTTTGAATATTAAAAAAAAAAAAAAAAAAAACACTTAAAAACTGCAAGAAGTAACCTGAATCAAACATTTTGTTTACAAACTATACCAACTGTTTTTGAATAATTATTGGTAAAAAAAAACTACGGATAACCGTTTAACTTTAGCAAAGAACAAAAATACCCGTCTAAAATACACTTTACTTTCACTACAAAAAACTCCTTACTTGAAACACAAACGTTGCCCACCACCTGATAAACCTGTCACTATAGCCCCAACCATTGAAAAAAAACAGACGAAGACCCGTTGTAACCCTCCAACAAAAAAAAAAAGCTACCTTACAGCGCATTGACCACAGGAACGAAGCTCTCATTGATGCGACACCTTTCGTTGTCAAAAGATGGAACATGTGGCCCCCAAATTAAGAAATTATCTTAATTTTAGGGAATAGGATCTGTATTGTATACAGCTTATATCCGGCTTACAAAAAAAGCAAAAAAAGCAAAAGAAGAAAAAAGAAGAGAAGAAGAAGAGAAGAGAAGAAGAAGAAGAAGAGAAGAAAGAAGAAAGAACATGTGTCTTCTAACAAGAACAATGGTAACAAAGTTTCTACAAATAACGACAGTAACGAACGAACAGAAGATAGTTTACGGTCATTTGAAAAATAGCAAATCATTTTGTTTTGTAGTCCATGTAAGCAAAAAAGAAAACATTTGTGTTCGAAGCCGTTGGCCCGACTGTCTGTTACTGCCGTGTGTCCTGGTGCGTTGTTCTTAACACCTGACGGACTTTGTCTTCTCTGTGGGGACTGCTCGTGAACGGTGTGTCTTAACCTGACAGCCTTTGCCTTCTGTGTGGG
>JADBJO010024965.1:0-5000 GCA_016801955.1 Conus betulinus
ATGACATGAATACATGTTTCCAGAAAACATTGTCTTGAGTGATAATGCACAGATGATTGGAGAGAGTACTTCTCAATGTTCTCAATAAACTGGGTATGAAAAAATCAAAGGGGTAATGATTCTCTTAAGCCAAATTTTAAATAGTGCCTTCACTTCTAACTTCATTCTATCTTTGTAGTTTCTTTTTTCCATGTGTTTTAAGTCCTGAGAAAAACCAAATTCCTAATATTTTGAATTCTTTTGGATTCCAGATCATCTTTAAATGTTCCATATATCTTTTTCACTATGCTTTTGTCTTCCAAGCCAAATTACTTGTGTTTTCTCTTTGTTTAAGAATAAAACCTGATGTTCCCCAAACCTATCAAGAATCTCGATGGATTTTTTCAAAATGATTTCTTATTCCCCTGTGTTCATCAGTTGAGTGTCATCAGCAAATTGTGATATCTTGTGTGTTGTTTTTCTCCCCAATTTGTATACCTTCATATACTATTTTCTTCTTTGATCATTACGGATATATATTTCTGCACATAATACGAAGATATATGGTGAAACTGGATCTCCTTGCCTACTAAAACCCCTTTCTATTGAGAACCATGATGATGTTTGGCCATTTACTATAACAGTAGACTTAATGTTTTTTGTAGAATAATACTTCTATCCATTTACATATATCTTTACCTAAACCTACAGCCTCTAGCACTTTGTGCATAAAATCCCAATCTAATGAGAGTCGAACGCCTTTTCGAAGTCTAAATTAATTAGCATCCCTGGGATATTTTTTTTATGTTGAGATGGTGTATTATGTCATAAAATTAACCTAATGTTACTACCTATATATCTATTTGGGGACAAAATCCTGTCTGGTCTTCACTAATCAGTGATGGGAGACTTTTTTTAATTCTATTGGCAATACAAGTGGAGCCAATTTTGTATGTAAGGTTTAAAAGTGAAATAGGTCTCCAGTTTTTTATGTATTCTTTTGGTTTTCCTTCTTTGGGTAAACAAATTATAATACCTTCTTTCTGGGTGTTTGATAGTTCGTTTTCCTTCTCTGAAACTTTCATTTAGAGCTCGGTTACAACACACACACAATTTGTTTCCAAAAACATTTAAAGAACTCAGCTCCAAACCCATCCGATCCAGGGCTTTTTTTTTTTTTCCATTCTTCATATTTTTCAATGCAATCCCTGCTTCTTCTTCTATTTGTTATTTTCGCCTTGTAATGATTTAGTCTGTTCTTCTGTTATTTTTTTGGTATCTTATTCACCAAATCTTCAATACTGCATTTCACAGTTGATCTTTTTGGTATAGATCTTCTTCATAAAAATTGTTTTACTGTAGCTTTTTATGTCTTCTGGTTTGTCCAGTGTATTTACCTTGTCCATCCAGTAGTTTTTTACAATTTGTTTGCTAATGAAGTTACGCTTTTCTAAACTACAGAAATATTTACTAACCTTTTCCCCATCTGCAACCCATCTTGCCTTTGATCTTAGTAGTACACACCATTCATAACCCTTTCTCTCTTAGTAATATCAATTCTCTATTATTCTCTTCAATTGTCTTCAAATCCTCCTCTGATTTAAGTTCTTTACTCTCAATATCTTTAATAGTTTGCATAAGGCTGTTTTCTCTACATTGTGATTCTCTTTTTTTTTAATTGTGGCATACTGGATGGATTTTACTCTTATCTTCTTATTAGTAAGAAGTCAAGGAAGACCCGATCAGACACTGTTAGTTTAGGGTCTGAACTTTTCGACCAGTTTTCATCTTGCCTATTGTCAGTATTAATATCATCTCAATCTCCCCTCATCTTTATCTGTGTATTCCTCTGTTATTTTCTTCTATTAGATTATTTATTCCATCTACATATTCTTTATCTTTTAGTAGAGATGAATTAAATTTCCAAAGAGTTTTGTGTTTAATCTCCTTTCCAAAATTGAAGCTTTAGTGTAATTAGTGAATGGTCAGATCTATAGCCCTGGTAAAATGTCAGTATCTTCAAAATACCAGATTAAATATTCTGACAGAAGGAAGAAGTCTAGCCTACTTTTGTTGCAAGGGGGGTAGGTCTACGCCATGTGTATTTCCTACAATCAGGTGGTTGTTTTCTCTCCTATATATATCTGCTAATGACAAATCTTGTATCATATCCTCAACTGCTTTTTTTTTTAGCTTTTGGGTTATTTATATGTTTATAAATTGTAACAATCAATTTCCTGTTCTAGTACCATATTAAAAAATCCCCCCACCACAATAACGTTATTATTTTTTTGTATTTTTTTTAATTGTATTTGTGAGTTTCATCATCATCATAAAATGCTGGGTCATCTTTGTTTGGGTCCATATACACTTACTAGCAACAGTTCCTTTTTTCATTTGTTGTAAATAATATGATGATAAAAGTTACCCTGCATGTCTGTTTCTTACCTTATTTTATTTTGAATTCGAAATTATTATTAAATAGTATTGCTACTCCTCGAGCATTAGATCTGTATGAGGAGAAAAAGCAATCGTATCCCCCATTCTGCTCTTATACACTTTTTCTGTATCTTTTTCAAAATGAGTATCTTGTAGGCAATATATAGAGTATTGCTTTTTTCTTAAATAATGGAATATATATCTCTTCTTTTCTGATAATTCCCTAGACCTTGACAGTTCAATGATGAAATTGTTAACATGTTTACCTTGTTACCTACTGAATCCATAGTGTTTTCACTGTAGTCAAAAACATTACATAAAAACCATCAAGTGCCACAAGAAAAAATAAAAGCAACAAGCAGGAATCCAGTTCAATGTCACAATGGGCAGGAAAAAGAACAAAGGAATATACTTTACAACAGCATGCATTTGAAACAATCATCATAATCATGGCTTTCATAATTACCCTGATATGATTTAGTACCATCCATTTTGCTATGAGTGCATATAACACTATACCATGTAGTGCTATTACCACTAGTTTAACAGGTCTGTGTCCCCTCAGCAGCAACTGTTCATTATTTGAACAGAGACATTGTTTTTTTGCCACAGCCCACAGCACAGTGCATTCCCCCAAAAATATTCTACTATTCTCCTTGCCTGAAAAAAATTCTTCATGTCTCCTCCCACACAAAAAGGCCTAGCTTCTTGTACATTAGCAAACATTTACCATTGACAAAGCAGTAGTAAAATAATAAAAAGGATTTGTAAACAATTTTCCAGCCATCAACATTTTTCCAGCCATCATCAACCTACAAACTAGGATTGTGTCATATGAATAATTCATGAGGTCAACCAACCAATTTAATATTTAATCCCTTCTTGAATCTTTCTTGCACACAGACAACACAAAAAAGTAAAAGCATAAACCAGCTAGTACACAAACACACCACAAGAGATATAAGCTTCCTTGTGCACATGACTCTGTAACTAATCCACCTGAACTCTGACCCGCCATTTTGATATATACACTGTCGAACTTCCAGAAAGTGACGAAGAGAAAAATCATCACACTTACCCCCCTTGAAAAAATAGCATAGCATACAAACAAAACAAACAAACAAACAAACACTACCCACCTCCGTTGAGCAAAACTGGGTCATCCGCTGCTATCCCAAACCCTAAGATGAATATGAGTTTCCATGAGGCAGAGAAACACGAGGCCTAACACACTTTTGGAAACGACAGAGCCATCCGAACATTCACACGACCCCCGCTTTCATTTTGACCCGAAACCTTATGTCGGACACGTGATAGCTTCGCAGCTGCCAATGATACACACACACAAAATTGAACAAAAATAATAAATAAACGATTTAAAGAAAACTCGACTGCAACAGCTATAGCATTTGCACAAAGAAAATAGATCGCCACTGGCCTTTCATTTGATGTTTTTTAGGGTCGTATATTTACAATGACCAAGTGCGACAAAGAAGAAAAAAAAAAAAAAAAAAAAAAAAAAAGCAAAAAGCACACGGCAAACGCATCCAGTCACGTGATCAAAACAAAAGACACGTCCACGTCATGTTGTTGTTTAAGGGGACGATTGCCGAGTAAATAAAGTTATGACAATGTTACAACTTACAGATAGACACAAAACGCACAACATCGACCAACACTTTTCAGACATTAAACGTTTAAGTGCAGCACAATTCTACACAACTTAACTTTTCGATTGTCCGCTGTCGTGAGGGGAATCACTTACTGTCCGTAGCAGCGACACACCCCCCTCTGTGCTCCGGTACACGCGCGCGCGTCTGTGCTCTGCCTCTGTCAGCCAGCGAGCGTCTATGGCAACAATTTTGTTGGTCCACCGTCTTAATTACTACTACCTTGCCGTTCTTTGGTCCACGCCTGTTTACAGATTGGATGTATCGTCTCTGACGGTGCACCAGCAAGGCGTAAGCGCGAGGGGTCAGATCTTCCACAATCACAGTTCTTGTGCCTTTCAGTTTTTGATCTGGCGTACAACACAGAGTCTCGTATCTTCCTGGAGAAAACCGAACTATGATTCCCCGGGGAGGGCCCCCTCTTTCCCCCCCCCCACTGGACGAGTTTGTTTCCTACCACCCAGATCTGGTGCACAGCCTCAATGTCCCCTCTGTCCACCTTCAACCCTGCAGCTTGTCGCGGAACAGCGCCAGCACCTTGCTCTCTCACACTGCTCCTCCGCCGCCTCCTCCCTGCTCCCGCTCGTCTCCTCCGCCACACCGAAGATCCTCAGGTTGTTCCTCCTGACGTAGGCCGACACCCTGCCCCTTTCTTCTTCCTCCCCGCCTTTCGGTCTGCCACCTCAGCTGGCGAATTTCGCCTCCCTCACCTGGCTCCGTAGATCTTTCTTTCCCTCTTCTTCGCCTCACGTAGGTCCTCTGCTTCACGCTGTCGCTGTTTTTTCGCTTCGCTTTGAGGTCGAAGATTTGCTTGCTCTCTCAACTCTTCTACTGTCTGAGACAGTTTTCGCGATGACCGAGCCATTAGCGCACAGTTTCAGCATAATGTCTTCATTAGTAACGACGCCGTGA
>JADBJO010024965.1:10000-22500 GCA_016801955.1 Conus betulinus
GATACATAAAACGAAAACAGACAGCAGCATGTTAGAGAAAACTTCTACTTCAGGTGTTCAAAGAAAATTGCATAAAAACGCACAGAACAACACTTCCCAAACGGCTGTCGACAACTGTCTGAGGAGTGTGAATTTTTTGGTGTTGTTTTGTTATTTATTTTTATCTCTGTTATTCACTGTCAGCGGCAGTCAGCTTGTGGAGTATTGTTAGGTGCATTTGGTTAGTATCGGAAATTCACATCTCTTTTTGTGTTATGTATTAGATAGTCGTGACTTTGTGTGTTTTTTTCGTTGTTGTTGTTGTATTTGTGTTGTGTGTTTATTTGTATTTTGGCCGTTTTCAGTAACTTTTTTTTTTTTTGTCTCTTTTCAGCTCATCCACAGCCTTTTGTACAGCTGAATGATGAGCAATACTTTCTATTCTGCTACATACCCCACGCTCTTTCATGTAAGTGGTGGTACTCTCAGGCAGTTCATTTCCTCTCGCCACAACTACTTTAAGCTTTGATGTTGCAACACAGTTATCTATAGAGAGGTATGACATTAAATCATCATTAGATTATCATCATGAAATGGGTTTCCTGGTTTTTTGTGAGCACTTTAAAATGGGCAATGAACTTGGAACAAGTGAGAATATGAAAACTGAAAGTTATGAATTAAAAAAAAAAATGGCTGATTTTTGATAATGGTCTGTGCATCCTCCACCTGCAATGGAAGCAAGAAATAAATCTTGTTTGAAAAAAAAAGTATGGATGTTGATTGCTTTATTGTAATCGGAAGGCCAACACACTGGTGATAAATGTGTTAGCAGTTTAAAAATGAACAACTGAATCGGGCAAGAGCTGCAGGTCTTCAGACACGGACTTGCAAAACGCATCACCTTCATGACCTATCTACCATTCGAAAAAAAAAAAAAAACAAAAGCCAGATTAGAAACAGTCAAGTTTTCCTGAAAAAAGCTTCGACATACCGCTTTATGAACTCACAGTAGCCTGTATGTACGGCGTTCATTTGTTCTAAAAATTATCCACTGTCACAAGTTTTACAGTGTTTGGTTTTGAACACTCATGGACAGTAAAACATTGTACTGCCCTGCTCGAAATGAGGAGAGAGAGAGAGAGAGAGACGAGCAGGAGAGAGAGGAGAGAGAGAGAGAGGGGGGAGAGGGTGAGGAGGGGGAGGGAGGGGGAGAGAGAGAGAGAGAAGAAGAGAGATAGATAGATAGATAGATAGAGAGAGAGAGAGAGAGGTAGAGGAGAGAGAGAGAGAGAGAGAGAGAGAGAGAGAAGAGAGTCAGATAGGACAGAGAGAGACAGACAGACAGACAGACAGAGACAGACAAACAGACAGACAGACAGACAGACGAGACAGAGACAGACAGACAGGCATCTGACGGACATGCCAAAAAACATGGATAGGCATCTTGTTCTGACAGCTCTGATTCGGACTGTCATGATTCGGTCACCCATGACGCGCCGCTTCAAGGATGTGCAGACGTGCCTGTTGTCTTTTGTCTCTGCGTGCGCAGCGTTCACCCTGCTATGCCCTGTTCTGAGCCTGGCGTCTTGTCAGGCGATGTGCCTGGATGACTGAGAGCTTCCTCTGAAGTGAGGGCTTCTCCTTAAACACCCTCCAGCCGTTCAAAGCAGTGCATCAAGGTCCCCCAAACCTCTCCTTATTTCATCATCGTTGATAATGAAAATTCAAGATTCAAGATTCTTTATCGGTCAATGAATTTAGAAAGGTAATTGTTTGGTTTTGCGCTGTTCCAACATACAGACGACATGCACATGAGGGATACAGATCAATACAAGCAATGCACATACGTAACGGGGCGGCGAGAGAGAGAGAGAGAGCGAGAGAGAGAGAGAGAGAGAGAGAGAGGAGAGAGAGAGAGAGAGAGAGAGAGAGAGAGAGAGTGTGTGTGTGTGTGTGCAAGAACAGATAGGTAATAGTTGTTTAAATTGACCCAAGCAAGTACACACACACACACACCCACACACACACACACACACACACACACACACACTCACACACACACACACACACACACACACACACACACACGCACACACCGCGCGCACGCGCGCACGCACACACACACACACTTATGCCGGATGATGGCCATTATACTTCATCACACAATTCTGAAGGGGATGGGGAGGGGGGGGGGGGGGGGGGCTTAGTCATGCTTGACCACTGGACCCAGGGTCTACAAACTGATTGTTTTAATAGCCAAGGAGTAGTCTCATACGGTTTGTTTTGCACTTGACACTGCTGTATCTTCTACCAGAAGAAGATTCTGGACACATAGTTGGTTGCCTGTGCGCGTTAACGGAGATACTGGATCTGGCATTCCGTCTTGTGTTATATAGTGGACACCATCAGAAAGTGGCAGCTTTTTAGGCATATTCGTAGGTTACAAATCTATTTTGAAGCGATCTTTACACACAGTTCATTTTTTTTTCTCTGGTCGAGCTCCTTAATAATAAATTTCTATTTCCTTTTTCGTCAGAGACTCTTCTCTGCCATCAGACATGGTGACCTACTGCCTGTCATAGTCATCTGTCAGACGCTCATACAAGCGGGCAGTTCAACGCACATTCGAAGGCAGACAAGAACTGTTCCTCGGCAGTTGTTAAATGTCGTAAACCTGCCTGGACAGCATGACTTGATGACTCCTGCCCAAGACCACCCTACGGGATACAGTGGAGAACGGATATGATTCTGGCCCATGACTCACTGCCCAAGACCAACCTAGAAGTTACAGTGGAAGGCGGGCACGATTCTCGCCACGGCTCCCTGTTCAACACCCTCCCATGGGATACAGTGGAAGGCGGGCACGGTTCTCGCCACGGCTCCCTGTTCAACACCCTCCCATGGTATACAGTGGAAGGTGGATATGATTCTCGCCATGATTCTCCTGTTCAAGACCCTATTATGGGATACAGTGGAAGGCGGGTATGATTGTCGCCATGATTCTCCCTGTTCAAGACCCTATCATGGGATACAGTGGAAGGCGGATATGATTGTCGCCATGATTCTCTGTTCAACACCCTCCCATTGGAAACAGAGGAAGGCAGATATATTCTGGTGACGACTCATGACTCTCTGTCCCAAGACCAGCCCACGGGATACAGTGGAAGGCGGGTATGATTCTCGCAGGAACAACTCATTGTCGCCAAACATTTTCCTGCAGGAACACCGTATGATTGTCGCCAAGACTCCCTGCCCAGGACCATCCAACAGGAACACAGTGCGAAGCGGATGTGATTATCGCCAAGTGACTCCCTGCCCAGGACCATCCTACAGGAACACAGTGCGAAGCGGATGTGATTGTCGCCAAGACTCCCTGCCCAGGTCCATCCAACAGGAACACAGTGCGAAGCGGATGTTGATTGTCGCCAAGACTCCCTGCCCAGGTCCATCCAACAGGAACACAGTGCGAAGCGGATGTGATTGTCGCCAAGACTCCCTGCCCAGGACCATCCAACAGGAATGCAGTGTGAGGCGAGGAAACGTTTCCTCAGCAGCATGGAGTACTGGATAGACAACACAGGACAGAGAGTGTTACAACACCTCAACCCAGTCCCGCGTATCTGAACACAAAGGATCAATGGAAATGCTTGGATGTCCAAGCGTGATAAAGGCACCCCTGCATTCCACTGGCATGCGGCAATACAGAAGAATAAACTGGGATGGTCATGCAAACTTACTCCGCGAAGAAGTAAATCCTGTGATCAGCACATGGCTGCGTTGGTGGTGTCCTGCAAGCGTTAGATCAGAACAGGCACCACTGAACACTGTGAAGTGTGATAAAACTGCTAAACACAGGAAGTGAACATCAAAGAAACAAATATAAATGTTAAACAGTCTAGCGATCTAGACACACTTTGATTGCTTATTAAATCAAGCTAAAACCGAAAAAACGTTTTTCTTATTGGATGATAACGAACGAAAAAAAAAATGGTCTCCCTTCGAGCAGTAGCGTATTATGTTTTTGGGGCTTCCCTTGATTAAATAGAATGATCTCTGATATGTACATCACAATCACAGCAGAAGATAATCTCCTCTCTCTCTCTCTCTCTCTCTCTCTCTCTCTCTCTCTCTCTCTCTCATCTCTCTCTCTCTCTCACACACACACACACACACACACACACACACACACAGCACACACCACACACACACACACAGCACAGCACACAACACACACACACACACACACACACACACACACCACACTGCACCACCATACACACACACACACACACACACCACACACACACACACACACACACACACACACACACACACCACACACACACACACACACACACATACACACACACACACATAGCGCGCATGACGCGTGCACAGAATTTGAAATAACTTTTGGGGTGAAAAGACATTAAACCCTCTCGACTCGTTCCGTTTGGGGACCCAGCAATTCATAACGCCAGTCGGTTTTTACGGTCACCCTCTTTATATGCTTGTAACCTTCTCTTTACCTCCAATCAGGCCGTGTTTATCAAAGCGCGTCTTTTGGTTTGTCTGTCTCATCACACAAAAAACTGTCCAACTGATTTTGACAGAACTTGGTAGAAAGTTAGAATGGGATTTAAGGGCAAATCCATAAAATATCGGAGCAGGTCCATGGTGCAGATCTGGATTAAGAGGGCAGACTATAGTATATGTTTACTAAAATTAAGCAAAAGCTGCTGAACCAATTCGAACGACCCTGTTCTTCTTCTGTTCCATCTTCTCTGCCACTTGATGATTGGCATTACTCCACGCCGCTCATTCCGAGCACCCGTCCACACCCACACACTTTGCTTTGTCCTGCCGTGGCCCCGAGATCAGCAATTCACGGGGAGCGGTCAATGCCAAGTCGTCGTGAGGCAACCCACCAGAAGAGACACCGCATTTCTGCCAAGTCACTTCGCTGGCAATCAGTGTGGTGCCTTTTCTGATCCAAATAAGCAGGACTGAGCCCCTCTACTGACGACAATGATTAATTAGTCGAGGAGCTAACGTGAATGAGCGTCCACCTCCAGTGGGTGCCACGACGTCTATCCAACGACACTCCCCATAAAATCTCCGGATAGCGGCGACCTCAACACGAACTTAACCAAGGGAATAGGCGTGAAGAGGAAATCTAAACTGAAGTCGCCAGGACAGCAGAAGAAATAAAAGGGCCCACAGTTTGAGACTTATTTTGTTTATCAATGAGGATGATGAAGATGCTGTTCTGGATCCCTTTTCGGTCTGAAACAGCATGACCAGGATGTACTCGACATTTACTTTCAGAAGATATCCCTTTGTCAACCAAGCCCGAGAGAGACAAAGACATGCAGTGTTGGTCAGGCAATTGAAACGATACTTGGATGGAAAGATGATATGTGGCCCAGTCACGAAGCCTTACACTTTTGGTGCGAATCCGAATCACCAAAGGGTAGGCCAAAAATCTGTACAGCAGGATTAAGCAAAAGCTACCAATCCGATCTGAGTGAAAACACGATTGAAGGGTGGACCGTGTACTAAGAACGAATCAGTAAATTTGGGTACAGTCCATAGTTTGGATCGAAATCAAAGGGCGCACCGGCAAAATTACAGAAAACACTGAACCGATTATGATGAAGCTTGGTGGAAATATGGATATGGCCCTAAAACCAACCAGTTATTTTTTGGGTGCAGATCTGTTATGGATCTTTATCAAAGGCAGATCAAAGGCAGATCCATGAATCCGTTCAGCCTGACGATGTAAAAACTCTCAAACCGAACAAAACTTGGTTAAAAGATCAGTTGTGGCTCAAGGACGAACCGATCTATATTAAACAAAGAAACAGCGTAGCAGTTACAGCATCATGGGATCAAGAGTTAGCGTACTTGTTTGTTTATTTCTTGTTTACTGTTGCCCGAATTATTCAAGGTTTCCTCGCAATTAGTTAAACCTTTATTGTTTGTTTCTGTTTGGTCCGCGTGGTCTGTTCGACTTTGTTCAAGAACCAAAAGATGTTCATCTGTGTTCGCTTTATTTCATCAGTTTGTGTTGGCGTGTACATGTATCAAATGGAAGCTTGTCGTGTCCTTATTTGGGGATATCTTTATATGTCCCGTGTGCTTTATTTTGGCATTTGTGCTATGTAGTTTGGTGTCGTAAGCATATCCTCCTTCTCCTCCTCCTCCTCCTCCTCCTCCTCCTCCTCCTTATTCACACTCACACACAACACACACACACACACACACACACACACACACACGCACGCACGCACACACACACACACACACACGCACGCAAAACACACACACAACACACACACACACACACCACACGCACACCACACACACACACACACACACACACACACACACACACATGAGTTACGAGCGTGTAACTGGCTCTTCATGGGAACAAGATCTAATACACTTTTTTCTTATTTACTGTTTATTGTTCTCTGCCTCATCTAAGATTTTCCTTTCGATTTAATTCTGTCGAGAAACAATGAAGCGGATCTGGATCTAAGCGCAGATCTAGGATTCGTTTGACCTTTGCAAAGGTCTGCGCTCTCCTGACTGCCCTTCTCTTTTATGAAGCAGTTTTTTTTTGTTGCTTTTTGTGTAAAACTAAATCAAAATGATTGTAATCTCGATCCTACTATCATTTTTCTCTTCTTTCCATCACGACAAGGTAACGTCTGTCCTGGGGTGACTCGTAGAGGGACGACCGCGGGCGGTGGTTATTGTGGCCGTATGGCCTGCCTGGGATTAATGGGAAAGTGGACCAATTATAAGTCGGTCGCTCAAGGGTGGAACCCGAGAGCGCCTTTAGCAAGGATAAAGAGGCCGCGACAGATAGAGAGGGATTGTCGTGACGCAATTTGGCGAACATGCACGTGACTAAGCGTTGGTGGCAGCGGAGGGGAGCGAGGGAGCGGCAACGTTGTGCCCCCCGCCCCGGTTTGTTGTGGGGCCGACAAGTGATAGTGTGTTGGTGGTGGGTTTGGTTGACAACAAGAGCACAGTAGTGTTTTCTGGGGGTTGGGTGATCTTCTACTTTTGACATTGAATCGAGGATGCTCCAAACCAGCAAAGAAAAAAGCACAAGGGGGTAGGATTCAAAGAGAGTGGAGGGGTCTTAGAACGGAGGAGAGAGAGAGATCGAGCAGAGTGGGCAGTGGAGATCCGAAGTGGCCAGAAGTTTTCAGAAAAAAGGAGCAGACGTTATAGGTCGATGGGAGGGGAAGAGATGTGAGAGTAGAGAGAGATTGAGTGAGCATAGAGAGAAGAGAGAGTTGAGAGATTTGAGGGAGATGAGAGTGAGAGTGAGAGGATGCGCAGGTCGTGTAGGAGTGTGTGTGAGTAAGTAGTGAAGAACCGGACCACTGTGTAAAGTTAGGAAGTGTAGTGGTGTGTGACGTGAGTGTGAGTAGTGAGTGAGTGCCGTGCGTGCGTTGGTGTGTGTGTTGTGTGTGTGTGCTGGGTGTGTTGTTGTGTGTGTGTGTGTGTGTGTGTTTTTGTGTGTGGGAAGTGATAATGTTTGTGATGAGCCGTTGTTGTGTGAGTTGTGAGGTGTGTGTGTGTGGAGGTGTGCGTTGTGTGTGTTGTGTGGCTGGATGTGTGTGTGTGTTGTGTTGTGTGTGTGTGTGTCATAGGTGAAGTGTGTGTGAAGAGCGGGGTGCGTAGGAGAGAGTGCGTTGCGTGAGGTCTGTTGCTGTGTGTGTGTTGAGAGTGGTGTGTGGTTGTGAATAAGTCTATGATGAGAGGAGGAGGACCGAAGGATCCATGAAGAGGAGGAGGAGGAGGAGGAGGAGTAGGCAGGAGGATAATGATAAGGTAGGAGGATCATGAGAGAGCGGAGGAGAAGGATGTTTGAGAGAGATGAGAGAGAGAGGAGAGAGATTAGCGAGAGACCTAGAGCCGCCCGCCCCCGAGACCCCCCTGCAGGGTTCTGCAGGAACCGAGTTCGTAGCCGAGAGCATGCCTTGACAGAAGACGAGAGAAGGAGAGCAGAGAGAGCTGGTATATTAAACACCCCATGTTTCATCTACAGTACACACCATGGTCCAGTGGAGCAAGGACAAGATCCTGCCATCGATATAGCCAGCACAAGCCAGTCCACACTCCTTTGGTCCAAATTTAATACCTACAATCTGCCAGATTTAGGAAAAGACCTACGTTCTGCTTTCATTATCCCTGCTATATGGTTTGGCGTCTAAACTCAGGAAGCATTTGAGAAAAAAAAGTAAGATCTCAAGATAGAAAAGAGAAACTCCTGATGCACACTGGCAGCAAGTGCCTATTTTGTCAATTCCAAGTGATCAATGCGTGCTTAGCCATCTGCCCATATCCTCAGCTTTGTGGACCATGTATACTTTTCCTTTGCACCATATTCCGGATGTATGCGTAGATGAACTTTAACGATCATTAAAAACGTCTACCAGCAGAAATGGTATTTAAGTAAAAAGCACGGTCATGTAACAACACTACAGAAACCCAAGAAAACTTGAAGTAGATGTTACGTTACTGGACTGTAACTGTTGCTTGTGACAGGTTCACAGTTCGGGATGTAATTATGTCAGAAATAATACCTCCTCAGACCGTGCGACTTCCAGTGAAAGTAACTCACCATACCAGAGCACACAGTGAGACAGACCTCGTGCACAATCATATGCAAACCGCAGTGCAAAATAGTGTCTCTTTCCAAATGGCTGCAATGCAGAGTCAATTTTCAGCGGGATGATATAATGTTCCCATACGGACCACTGGCACCCACCCAGACACAACATTGTCAGTAGCCGAAACAGAAGCCGGGTTACCAGGGGCAGAGTCAAAAAACGTCAGAGGGGTGAGTGTTTCGGTTCTGATTCTGATAGGAGGAACAGGAAACCTTCCTCACACCCTCACATGCTGGTGTTCTACAAACCAGAGTCTTCAGGATCGTGTCAACCTTGTGTCTTTTTTGCTTTGCCCTGGCTGACGAAATATACCTGGCTCACTGTACGATGTATTCCCCATACGCTGAAAACAAGTATATCTAACAGTTCACCACGAAAGACGAAGTATTGGTCCCATGGTCACGGGATTCATGGGTAACAAATAACCTTTTACACATGGAACGGAGGAGGAGTGTTTTACCGTGTCCAGTGTCCATCTCGTGCTGTCATTGCAAACCGAAAGAAATGTCTCTCTGTGTCCTCAAACCCGCTACAAGTTCTCCATCAATCACATAATGCGCACTAGAACGATGGTAGCAATAATCGTCGTTGTGTATGTCTTGGTGCGTGGGAATGTTTTTTCATGCGTTGTTTTCGGTGATTGCTGTGGGATGTGTCTATGATCATCATTCAGTCAGTCACAGCGATGTATCAACTGGTTCACGGAGACTTTTTATGAAGCTCAACAGGAAGTTGGTGAACATCGTGGACGGTATCATTTCGGTCGGTGCTGGATTTGCTGTTGTGGGCACCATAACTGTGGTGATTATCACAACCTCCATCACCGTGGTGAAACTGGGTCAGGTGGTCAGCTGTTGGCGTTGCTGAGACATCGTCCTCCGTCCTTGTCTGCCCGGGAAGTGGCCTTTGAACCAAGATTCTGCGCTCTTCAACTCTTCTCTGCCTCTGCCACTCTTCTGTAGTCTGTCTAGTTCCCCGTGGCCGTCACTCACGATCACCGCGCTGGGGCTGTTTCTGCCAAAAATGCGGATCTGGTAGGACGCCCACCTACAATCTGAACTTTCCTGACCATCGTGTGGAGTTCGGGGTTGAAATATTCGATCCTTGAAATATTCGCTTCCATAAACTCCAGTTTCAACATCTTTGTGTTTTACGCCATGGGTTCTCGATATAGGAAAACATTGTGGGCATTTATTTGGTAAAAACGTAGATGCAGAAAACGACACAGCAACTGTTGAAACCTAAGTAAAAAAGGAAGGGGTTTCAAAATAGATTTAAAGTAGAGAATATATCAAAGTGCCGTGAATAAACAAGGCCATTGTCTTGAATATGGCGAGTGGCAGATTCAGTTAAAGTTGAGGATTGTTAAAATAATTCTCTGTAAACACATCATCACTGCGTTTAAGAGTGATTTTACTAGTTTTTGGTTTTTAAACTTTTTTTGTTTAAAGTTAATTACTACCATTTTTGTCTCATAAAATATCTGATAACAGCAGACTTTGATGAATCAAAAGTGTGATCTAGAACAAAGTAATTTCTATTAACCATACACAGGACATGGCCATAATTATTTTGACTGGCAATACAAAAAGGATGACCATTACCATAAACGCAGCTTGCATCAGATCCATTCACTTGTTTCATCAATGATCAATCTAAAGTCATTTGCCCCCCCCTGTTAGCATTACATAGTTTTTCATATCTGTTTTCTTGAACGACATTCACTCTCACAAGATACACAGACAGAGTATAAGTTTTATAATAATTGTTAGAATCGAGTCTCTGCTAGTGAATATGGCTATTATAATTCTATGTTGTAAGACTAAGTCCCTAAATGTACTTTACAAACACTTCTGTTCAGTGTTAAAGTTTTTGAACTTTTATTTTTAACCATGGGGAAAATATATTTCAATAAAGATTTCCAGACTTACCAGGGGTGCAACTGGGTCTAAGAGCAGGTGGTCTAAATGCCGAAACAGCATAACAAATCCCATTCCGTTTAGTACTGGCAGAACTGACACTTTCCCCTTTCTAATCTAAGAGCTAAGCTGAGTTTTATATGTCAGGGGTCTCAGCCAAGAGAAATAAATCACCACGTTGGCCCGGGAGCCCAGGAAATAAAGGTACAGACATGACGGTGCGCAGGAATAAATAAGAACCCCATTCTGTTACTTCTCTATCTCAGGCCTCTTCCTCTAGTGTTCGCGGGATGACAGCGTCTTCGAGCGCGCTGGCCGGTTTTCATTCAAAAATTTTGACCACCTTCGTTGCTTTCCGTTCAGAGAATTGCCTGTCATCCAACCAGGCTTATGATTTAGGGATGTATACTCTTGACGATGTAAAAATAGAAAAAAAAAAAGTGTTAAGAAATAAATCAAAAAAACACCCACACACCCCCCTCTTTGCCACAGTACGCCTATTGGATGGCCGAATAAATTCTTTCCTGGTCAAATTAATAACCTTGCCGGATTTTTGTTTTTGAAATTCCAATGACAGTGTGCAGGGCGTAATCACACAGTCCTGTATACTCCAATGAAGGAAAATATTTTGCATATTGCCCTTATCCTTCACAGACGATATGTTCGCAGGACTGAAATAACACAGGATGAGTACATGAAGATAAAACAGTAGGGCTCTGAGACTTCTTTAAGAATCGATACTTCACACTGTCGGTCTCTTCAGTCAGCCCGTTGTTACCAAGGGAGTTCTGACAGGTAAGAATTTAATTCATGGACAGGGAAGGAGCTGAGATATCCAATCAAGTCATGCTATCCACGCTAACTATACAAGCAGATGACTGACAACTCGTCACTTTCTGGAAGACGTCTGGACCGGAGATCCCCTTTGCAGAGAGAGAGAGACGATTGAACAGAGAGAGAGAGAGCGACTGATGAGAGACGAGAGAGAGTAGAGAGAGTAGGACGAGAGAGATGATTGTTGTTCTTTCGTTGAGAGAGAGAGGGTTCGTGTAGCATACCATCGATTTGTAGCACACTGAAAGAGCCACTGCATGCGTATACAGTCCATATCAGCTACAGCTACATTCTGTTTTACGCCTATCTGAGGTTCCAATGTGCTAAAATGTACACATGAAAAGACAGCCAAAATTGGATCATGGAGAACGAGGCATTTTGACTGATTCCCTCTCTTGGTCATGTCATCCCTGCTTCCTTTATTATTTGTGATAACAAAAATGCTGGTATATATCTTGGATTTCTGGTTATTCCCCCTTGATAACAGAAAGGGCCTTTTGGGAGTGCTCGTTTTTGTCTTACACACCATTGCGTTCAATGACGGCATGCAAAACGCAGAATGTACGGACACACTATTTATAACGGTATGACCAACCACAGACTTTAATACACTGATATGGTTGTAGCAATGCATTGTTATACAGGCATGGGTTCAGAAATACACAGTCATACAAGCATGGCGACAAAATACAAGTTATAACAAACAATACACAGTTATACCAAACACCATCCCTCCCCGCAGTGCTGGCGAATGGAGAATGTGTCAGTGGGCTCTCAAGACACCAATCCATACAGACAAAAGGAAGAAAACAACTACAAATGTCACTTTTTCAGCACACATATTTATCGAACGTTTCCAGAAGCCTAGGCCATAAAGGTAACATGGCACAAACCGCAGAATCATTAACTGCATGCTTCTGTTGGCGAATAAAACGCCCGTAAAGATGAATCAAACAGCTGTGTATCCGAGCATGGACACTGGACGGGCAGACTTCACTGCCTAGTTCAACATCGCTAAATGGGTTGGATTTGCCAAAGTTCAATGTAAGTGGCTCAGGAAAAAAATGTGAGT
>JADBJO010024966.1:0-7500 GCA_016801955.1 Conus betulinus
CAAGTTCACTTGCGTTATTGTTTTAACTTGTTACGGGTGTTCAATACAAAAACCATGGTCAGACAAACTCCATATAATGATCAGCACAATCTAGATTCAGCACCTCCGTCTGGGACAAACAATTCAAAACCTGGCCAAGCCCTCGCTGTTTGTCATCCTAAATAACTCTGTTTGTTGTGTGTGTGTGTGTGTGTGTGTGTGTGTAGTGTGTGTGTGTGTGTGTTGTGAGAGAGAGAGAGAGAGAGGAGCGAGAGAGCAGGATACAGAGAGAGAGAGGGGGGATGGGAAAGATGTAATCATAATTCCCCTCCGTCGTTCTTCTTTTGACTATTTATATACTACCCAAGATTAGATCAGACATTAAAGGACAATGCATTGATAGCAGAGAGACAGACAGACAGACAGACAGAGTTTAGCTGTGGAGAATGGCAGCAACAGACAGAGCCACAGGCAGAGATCCCTTCCATTGTGCCTCAATCACTGGACAGCGCGGAGAGGATTGAACCTGAACTGCCTGGTGTTATCCTTGGTTGACGGTGACAGATACAGATCGGTCAGGCTGAACGTTTACACAGCACATAGACATTTGAACCTGAACTGCCTGTGTTATCATTGGCTGGTGTGACTGATAAAGATCGGCCAGGCTGAACGTTTGACGGCACAGAGAGAATTGAACCTGAACTGCCTGGTGTTGTCCTTGGTTGGTAGTGGCAGATACAGATCGGTCAGGCTGAATGCTTAACATGGAGTGGTTGATTTCATGATGGCTGTATTCTTAGGCCATGCATAACTAAAGCATTGCAACAATCTATCAAAGATAAATGAATGAATGAGTAAATGAATAAAGTAATAATGAGGCAATAATAATATAATATGATAATAATAATGATATGATAATGACATTAACAACAATAACAACAATAATGATAATGATAATGATAATGAAAAATATAATGACGATGATGATGATAACGACCAAGTTGATGAAAAGAAAACAAACAACAGGGATGATGTTTTTATTGCAGGCAGGGGGTGCTCCAGAGGACGCCTGGGTCCCATTTATTCAGTCCATGTACCCCAATCTCCTTCAGACAACCCATTTCTTCCCACCCCCCCTTTTCTTTCATCGGGTTCCTCACACTGTGGAAACTGTCGCTGAGCCAGACTGCTCTTGTCAGACAGCATCCACCCCCCACCCCCACATGGCAGGTCTCGGACACAGAGACGTGTCAGCCCTTATCCCACCACATCAATCATCCACATCATCACAGCCATCCACATCATCACAGCCATCCACATCATCACAGTCCTCCCTCCCCAGCAGGCACAGTTTTCACAGATATCCCATCAGGCCTGCAGGTCACACCCATCCAGGAGAGTGATCTTAGGGGTGATAAGGCGCAGTCCCAGTGTCTACAGGCACTGAGGGACATCAAAGAGAAGGGCATGATGGTCATATCGCAGATGATGTTCAAAAAGTACTTGGACAACAAAAATAACCCCCAGCAACACATCAAACCCCACCAACATCATCATTTCTCAACTCCCTCCCCTCTATCTCGTCATCCATTCCCCTCAACATTGCTGATGGGGAATGTGACATCGTCATTCTCCACCGCCAGTATGGCATTCTGGTGGGTGAGGTCAAATCCGTTGGGGGAGGGGAACATCTCTCTAAACAGCCACCAGCAGTCCAGGGCCAGATCATAGCCAAGCGTGTCATGGAGGCCATAACACAGCTTGACAAGCGGAAACCGCACTCAAAAACACCTTGTACACGACATGGCTGGCGGCAACATCAGGGTGACAAAGGCGCCTCTTCTACCTAACATCACCTCAGCTCAGCTGACTGCGGCAGTGAACAGCTCTCAGCAGCTCCAAGTGGTGATTAGACATTATAGGCACACCTTAGTGCTGAGAGACAAGACCAAGACCTGACTGCAAAACGATGACACATGCAAACAGATCACATCTGTCATCTGTCTCTGAACTAATTGTAATGGTTTAGTTTGGCGCACAGTTGTCATGACCACAATTTTGTACACATTGAAACTGATGAAGATCTATACACACTGTATAAGTAAGACTGCACATGCTGCAGTTAATATTATATGTAAACATCAGTTGACACATATGGATTTCCACTTAACATGCATAATTCTGGACTCTCAAGTGATTAGAGATTGGTTTTTTAACCAAGTATAGGCGTTATAAGAGTATTCTAAAAAAAAAAAAAGAAAAAAAAAAAGTTGTATTTGATACATTGATTGATTCATTGATTTCTGATAACGACAATTATGATGATAATAATAAAAAATGATGATATAAAACATTAATAGTAATGATACAACAACACAATAATATAATAATAATAATAATGCAAATAAAAAAATGATAATAATGATAACAAAACAACAGTGACGATATTAATGATCATAAAGAAAATGATAATGATGATGATAATGAGAATAATAATAATAAATAACAATGATAATAATTATGATTTTTGGTTATAGTTATTATACTGATATGATACTTGCCTGCATACACAGAGCTTGCGGAATTAGAGCTGTACAGATTGTTACTGACAAAGATCGTACACGTTGTAACTGACACATGCCTGTGCACATTTTTTGACATAGATCTGTTCATATTGTAACTGATAAAGGTTTGTACACACTGTTTTGGTGTGAACCATACAGGTTGAATGTTATTGTATCATACACACTGTCACCTAGAGGTCTGCACACCTGTATGATTACATTTTGCCTGTTCTGAACATGATGCAGACATGTCTGCACCTGTTGTGTATTAAGGAGTGTACACATTATGTAACAGGCCTGCTACACTGTATTCTGTAGGTCTGTAGACACTATATAACGAATATGTGCCAACTGTATCATATAGATCTGTAATACTAAATAACATATCAGCACCTACTGTATTATAGAAATCTGATATTATGATAACAGAATCTGTAAATATGGTATAGTTTCGGTCGGTATACACTATACAACAGACCTGTACCTCGTGTATTATATAGATCTGTACATGCCGTATAACAGGTCTGTGCCTACTCTGCTGCATAGGTTTTTTTACAGACCTGAACCTGCTGGATTACATAGTTCTGTACATATAATACAACAGGTATGTACCCCACGTTTTACATAGTTTCTGCACATACCATGTAACAGGGTTGCACCTTCTCATTATATAGTTCAGTACACACTATAGAACACGTTTGCACCTTCTGTATTACACAGGTTTGTGCATAGTATGTAAAGATGTGTAACCAATGGATTACATAGACCTACACATACTGTATAACAGGTCTGTATGACTGTATGACATAGACCTACACGAGCTATATAAGAGGTATGTGCCTACTGTATGACATAGAACTATACGTACTTTATAACAGGTCTGTGTCTACTGTATGACATAGATCTATGTATGCTAAATAACAGGTCTGTGTCTGCTGTATGACATAGACCTATACATACTATGCAACAGGTCTTTGTCTGCTGTATGACATAGACCTTTACATACTATGCGACAGGTCTGTGTCTACTGTATGACGTAGACCTTTACATACTATATAAAAAGTTTGTACCTGCTGCATTTACAGAGGTCTGTACATACTACATAACAGGTCTGTACCTACTGTATTACACAGTTCTATGTATACTATATAACAAGTCTGCGCCCACTGTTTTTATAGAGGTCTGTACACACTATACAAAAGGTCTGTATTTACTTTATTACATAATTTCTAATTTACATACAACAGATCTGTTCCCGCTGTATCACATAGTTCTGTACACACTAAGCATCAGGTCTGCAGTTACTGATTTACGTAGCTCTCCATATTCAGTATGACTATAGTAAGTACCTGATGTATAACATAAGTCTGTGCACTGTGTATGGCATAAATCTGGTCTATTCTAAACATGATGTGAGACATGTCTGTACTTCTGCAGTCTATAGGTTTTGTACATTCTGTATTTTAAAACGTCATTTTGATGAAAACAATCTTTTTGTGACTTGAAATTTTAGAAGAGAGGGGTTAGTTACCACCAAGGACATTGACAAACAAAGCACAGGACAAGGCACAATGCATTTCGACCTCTTGGGTCTTCTTCTTCAGGCAGAAACAAAAAACAGTTCACATTTAACATTTAGGACAGTACAAACAAAGAATGAAGAGTGACTTATCTGTCCATGTGTTCAGCAAAAATGGTCGCCAGACGGAAACGACACAGGGGATTATGGAAGAGGAACACACACACACACACACACACATATATATATATATATATATATATATATATATATATATATAATGCTGAACAATTAAGTAGTGGGGGGAAAACAAGTGCAGGTTAACAATTCTTCCATCATTATAGTAATGACTTGGCAAAGATTTGAAATTGAGAGGGAAAAAAAATTGAAGATGAAGTAAATGGAAAAATGTATATCATAAATATGAAAAACCCTTCACTAGCTGCATGAGGAAACTATCGCAATCCCTCTCGAAGGCAGATTTATATGTATCGCTTGCTCCGAGGCCTTTTGTCCACTGGATCGAACTCATCAGGGAGAGACGGCTGATTGTGTCTCTGCTCTTGGCGTCAGATAGAGACACACCACAGTCCATAAGTCTGTGGTGCTCCGACCGCCAAGGGTTCGAAAAAGAATCCAACAGCACCCCCAAAGCAGCCAGCGAAAGGTAGTAGAATTAAACAAAACGAAAGTGTGGAGAGGAAAAAAGTTGTTGAAAACTAAAAACATTACACAAACAGTATAAAATGTAAGAGACAATCTTTGAGCCTATGCTTGAGGATCCATTTAAGGATGCAAGGGAGATCAAAAGATATGGAAAGTCTGAGTGGTCAGCTCTGCTGTTCAATAACCCAAGCATTGTCAGCGGCCAAGAACTGTGCAGAACAACCTTTCCTTGGATCTCCTAAGAGATGCAATCACCCACTGATTGACAGAACAATACAATGCTGAACAATTATGTAGTGGGGGAAAACAAGTGCAGGTTAACAATTCTTCCATCATATATATATTTATACATATACATATACATATATATATCTTTTATATATATATATATATATATATATATATATATATATACACTACTAAAATAAATTGATAAAAAAATATATATAAAAGGATAGTAATAATAATAACGATAGTAGTAGTAATTATAATAAATAAATAGATGAATAAAATGAAAGTAACTGTAATTAAAAAAAACAAACAAAAGAATGAAAATAATTCAGTGAATAAAATAGATAAATGATTTTGCTGGGTCATGAAGGAGGTGGTAGTAGTTATGCGTGGGTAGTTGTATAAGGGGTGTGAGTAATGTTAATACGGGAGGGAAGGGGGATGGAAGATTAATGGGTGATGAGGTATAATTGGGGGGGGGGGGGGGGGGGGGGGGGGGGGGGGGGGTAATGTGTGTGTGTGGGGGGGGGCGAAGGAGAGTTCATATCTCTCCATCCACTATGGGGTGGGGGGTATGGATGTGGGAGGTTGGGAAGTTCATACAATATAGTGTCGTTGAAAAAGTAAACAATGCTGTGGGATGATGTTCATTGTAACAGGTGAAATAATGTGTTGGCATTAATATGCTGATGTTGGTTGAGAAAAGATAGCAATGATCAATGGAAAACAGGATATCATGTGTTACACACACACACACACACACACACACACACACACACACACACACACACACACACACACACACAAAGGGGGGGAGGACCACATGTAAACAGTATTCTGAGTGAGTTATGATCATAATGAGACTAACTGTGGAAAGTTTTTCTACACACACATTCACACATACTCACACACACAGATATATACACACTCATTTAAAGAAAACAAACAAAAAAAATCATTAATTAGTCACTGATGGGTGATGATCAAGTGAGGTCAACAGTACTATAGGAAGGTCTTCTTCTCCATTCACTTAGGCAGGAATCCTGGAGATACTGGCAAAGGCTGCTGTATGGTGAAGGCCCTCCAGTGGTCAATAACGTTTTGCACTCATTGGTGTGTTGGCAGGCTAGGTTTCTACTTTTAGTGTTGCTGGGAATGTTCCGCTGTCACTGGGGCTGTACTTCATGGATAAATTGAATGATGGTTGTCATAGATGAAATCATCACCGTCACACACACACGCATACATCATACATGCACGCACATACATGTACCCCCCCCCCCCCCCCCCCCCACACACACACACAGAGGTCCATACGTACACATATGCATACATACACATGCATACATACACAAATGCAAAAAAAAAAAAAGTGGCATACACAGGACATCTTATGAGTGATGGTAATAATGATTGTGGTCATATATGGGAATATGTGTATAAACACACACACACACACACACACACACACACACACACACACACACACACACGACAAACACGTGTACATACATCCAAGCATACCTATATGTAGAGGGGAGAGGGGAGACACAAGCCCCTTGGTATACTTGTACACAGAGGGGTGGGGTGGGGGAACATAATGTGAACAAAGCAAAGGAAGTGGTCAGTGGGGTTAAAAAAAAAGGGGGGGGGGGGGGGGGGACGGGGACAGGCGCTGCAAGTGAATGTGGTGTGGATGTGGATGTGATTTTGTGGAATTTATAGAGGGTTCCTGTTGCAGTGGTGGACAGTGTGTAATCATGTAGTTGTGTTAGGATGCTGGTGATATGGGGGTGAAGGGAAAGAGCGGGGGTGTTAGAGGGGCTTGTGATTTATTTATACATCATGCATACTTCTATGATGTCAGTTTCTGGTGACACTTGAAAGTTTCCTTTCTGATGGTACTTTTTCGTTTTCGTCCATTTTCTCTCCTTCTGTATCTCTTCCCTTTCTTTTATTACGGGTAGGTTTAATGGAGGGGTGAATGTGAGGTTGCTGCAGTATCCGTCGTACCCTCCCTCCAACACCCCTATTATTCCTCCTTCCCCCCACTCCCCCTCCCCCCCTCCCCCGCCCCCTTGACCAGGCCCTTTGACGATGTATCTATATACAATGTACCCCGGAATATAAAAGTAAAACTTGTCCCATCTCACATTGGCGGAACACAGACATCACACAGTGCGTCTTTATTTTTGAATGTCATTTTTTTACCTGATGACGTTTTTCATAAGATCATACGTCATTTTTCTCCCGTTCTTACTAAACAGTCCTGTACTCAGAAAACTGTGACTTTACTCACAGGAACTTTGTCTGATCAAGAAGAACAAGTTGCCTGTGTCACCTGTGATCGTTTGCTCTTCATACTGGACGCCACCATCTGCCATGTCTCCTGTCTGTGATTTATCTGGCTCCGATACTCCTGGCGATTCAATGTGGAATTGTCAAACTGTCAGATACCCGACTTCAATCACTGTTCCTCCGTGTGCACTGCCTGTCAACATCGTTCTGATTTTCTTGTTTGTTATCTTTGTCCGTTTTTTA
>JADBJO010024966.1:10000-24431 GCA_016801955.1 Conus betulinus
CCCTCCCTCTCCTCCCCCTCCCACAAACACCTTTTCGTTTGATATAATGACGTCAAATCTTTAACGCCTACGTGTTTCTACTTGTGACGTCACTTGATTTTTTTCCCCCAAAACACCACTGTTGAAGGCAGGATGTTGAAGCAGCAAAGCTTCGTAAGACAGGTCTGCATTTTTTTTCTTCGAATCTCTCTCTCTCTCTCTCTCTCTCTCTCTCTCTCTCTCTCTCTCTCTCTCTCTCTCTCTGCAAGAACGAACGAACCAACGAACTTTATTTCTAGATGGTAATGGAATAAGCATAACTACAATTTTACATCCAGCGCTCTTGACATGAACAAAAATATATGTTATAAGAAACACAAATCAAAGAGAGAGAGAGAGAGAGAGAGAGAGAATGTCAGGAGGAGAGTGAGCAGAGAGAGAGAGAGAGAGAGAGAGAGGGGGGGGGGGGGGGGAAGCGTGTGTGTGTGTGTGTGTGAGGAAGCGCTTGCTGCTGTCAGAAGTGTGCAGAAGTGTGCAGAAAGGATACTTTCATAATATAAAAAAGGGGGGGGGGGGGGGGGGGGGGGGGGGGGGGGGGGGGGGATATGGGATGGGAAGTAGGGAGAGGGGTTCGGATGGGAGGTAGGGGGCGGGGGATAAAAGTATATAATGTTTCAGAAAGAATCGTTAATAACATAACGCTTACATATAACAAAGTAACTTTCAAGTACAACATAGACATGTTTATAAGTATGACAATGAAGAAGTAGTACAATTGTGTTAAAGGAATGCTCTGTTGATACTATGTGTCAAAGCTTAAGCATTGTCCATGAAAAGAATGCAGAAGTTCTTCCAAGTTTTCTTCTGAAGAAAATATTTTGATGTGAATGAATTTGGGAGAAAAGCATGCATCCTTTTACAAGTGAAGAAAATATAATTAAGTGTGATCAGTTACCCACACACGACATTTGACAGTTTTAGAGAACTTCTTTTTGAAAGCATCAATTCTGAAGTGGAACACACAAAGGATTTTATTGGTCCACAATGATAAAGAACTGGACAACTTTTATTTAAAAAAATGGGAATGTTTCATTTCAAGGTAGCATCTTCTTATCAGTAGGACTATTTGTCCTTGATATTATCCAAGCTGTTTCAAGGAGACTACAGTTTTCATCAACTGAACGGAAGATGTTTAGATTTGTAGTTGACTGTTCTTTTTGCAATTTTATTGGTCGCTGTGTCTGCCATTTCATGAGTCGAGGTAGTAATGATGATAGTTAGATTACTGATAGGAATAATGATCATGGTAATGACGATGATCAAAATATGAAAATAATAAATAAAACAGGATTGCTACTACTTTTGGTGATAATATGGCAATACAGTTGTAGTATGGGACAAAGGAGAATGGGTTAGAGGATTCTTAAACAGCATGGTTGCCGCGGCAACGGTCTTAGTGGTGATGGCGATGGTGATGTTATTGGTAGTGATAGTGATATCAATGATAACAATCGTATTGATAATAATGATGATGATGCTAGCAACAACTATAGCAATGGTAATGGTAATCAATCTACTTATAATAAAAGCATAATACAGAAATATGATTTTAACCAAAGAAAAAAAATTAATAGCAATAATTTTGATTATAGTAATGAAAATAATAGTAGTAATACAATTACTAAGGGAATAGAAAGAAAAAAAATCCCCAAACAGGTGTTCAGCTTACCTCGATCCGTTCTCCCATCCCCACCTGGGACAAGCTGTATTTTTACTAAACAAATCTTAAAATAAATGATAGCGAACCGCCCAGAGAAACGTGGACAAACGAGTCACAAGACAAAAACACAACGTGTTTCGACCTCTCAGGTCTTCTTCAGGTAAGACACAAACGAATAAAATAACGAAAATTCACTTAGCTTTGATCGCTTCAGAGTTTCGTTATTTTATTCGTTTGTGTCTTACCTGAAGAAGACCTAAGAGGTCGAAACACGAAACGCGTTGTGTTTTGTCTTGTGGCTCGTTTGTCCACGTTTCCGTGGGAGGTTCGCTAACATTTATTTTAGATTTGTTTCGAATTCCGCCTGCAGTCGTCTCACTTTGCAACTAGATATATTATTACTGTTTAAATGTGCAAAGTGAACACAGAGATTTTAACTCTGATATTTTACCAAGCGAAAAAGAACCCATTCTTCATGCCAACTGACATTTTTAGGGGACAGTAATGGACAGGGACACAGAAGACATCACAAAGCCGCTGGACATCATTCATTCAGACAACAGCCTGTCCCAGGGTGGGGGTGGGAGAACGGGTCGAGGTAGGCTCAACACCTGTTTGGGGAATTTTGCTCATTCCATGCATGGACAGGAGAACCTGTAATTCTACAGTTACGTCTTGAAATATCATTGACCCCAGACAAAGGCAGAACGAAAATGATAATGATGCCTGTAAGGTAAGTAGAACTGTGCTTAAGAAAATATGAGCAATGTTCAAGAAAACTAGAAACGCTGGCGTCAGCACTTACCCTTCTTCCCCCTGAATATACTAAGGGGGGTGGGAGGAGGAGGGACTGAGGGGAGTAGAGAGGGCTGACCACCGCCTGTCCCCCATCCCTCCCCAATAATTAAGAAAAAAAAAAAAAAAGACATGATAATGATGCGCCTCCACTCCCTCCACTTCTGCAGGAATTGTTGATTCGATTTGATGTTGCCTCTGATGTGAGTCTTTCAGTCTGGCCTAATGCTGCTATTGTACAATTCCATCAAACCGATCTTTTCAAAAAGTTTAGAAAACGTAACGATGTAAACAACTGAATTCAAACTGAAATGACTGACTGTGGAATATTGCTGCCAATGGACAGCAGTAACCTGACAGCAAGGACTTCAAGAAATAGGCCCCGAGAATAAAAGAAATTCCAGGGGATAGTTTGCCTGCAGTTAAGAGATGGCACAGTATAAGCTTTTCATAGAAACAAAAGCTGATGGCACGTGTTACGCTGATTAAAACAAGATGCAAAGCATATAAACGTACTCCCACTTTATCCTGAATACGCGTGATATATTCCATAAAGAGTAAAAAACCGTCTTGGGCTGGTGTAACTGTTAGTAATGGCTATTCTGGTAAACATCGGCCATCATACTTACAAATTTTCAGAAAAATCGGCCAAGAACTTTCTGAGATTTTCCATCAAGAAGAAAACCATTAGTAACGGGCTATGATGGGGTAAAGTAAAACATCAGTTATCATCCGTGACGCGTAATGAATGTACCTGCCAATTTTCACAAAGATCGGCCAAGTACTTTCTGAGATATCCATAAAGAAGTAAAACCGTTACAGCCGCTAGTAACTGTAGAATCGTTTCTTTTGTTTTTATTTTTCATGTCGTTTCTTTCATTTCCAATAGTTCACCACTCTGGAGGGCTTCTTCAGGGACCGTCTCTTATGTTTTAGAATGTCTTGATATAAAAAAAAACTCTTTCTGCCTCTGACTCCTCAGTGGAACAAGACTACGCCTCTGCCTGAGAGACACAGACTCCAGATATGTTGCTCACTTTCTGCAAACTGGGAACTCCGAATGTGTGGAGGAACAGATGGAAAAAAGAAAGAAAGAAAAACTCCATAAGCAGGTTTTAGATCACGGAGCCTACCTCGGGTCAAAGTACCTAAGAATGACAAGAATTCTCCATGTTATCTAGGTGTAGAAACAGTCATATTTCCTCTACTCTCTCTCTCTCTCTCTCTCTCTCTCTCTTCTCTCTCTCTCTCCCCCCATACACAGATGTGCTCTCTCTCTCTCTCTCTCTCTCTCTCTCTCTCTCTCTCTCTCTCTCTCTCCATACACAGATGTGTGTGTGTGTGTGTGTGTGTGTGTGTGTGTGTGTGTGTGTACTGTAACAGGTTCTGTGGACCGGCCAGCACACGGTCGACATCCCCACAGCTGGCCATCCACGCAAGGTGCTGAGGGCCTTCGGAGAGGCTGTGGCGGAAACTGCCCTGCGCTTTGTCTCCCTCGTCCTCACGCTCCAGCAGGTGTTTTCTGCTCAACAGGCAGCCAGAGCCACAATACCTGTACCTGCAGGGTCCGCCAGGCTGCGGGAAAACCGTTATCCTGGTGTTGAAGGCCCTGCAGTGGGCGAGGAAGGGAAAAAAGGTGATTGTTGCGAGTGAGTCTGTCAATTCGGCAGTGACCATCTTAATAGCAGAGCAGCTGGGCAGAATGCTGGGGACATCAGCAGCTGGAAGCATCCAACGTCACAGCTGTGACATGCGTGACGTCCATAACGATGTTTCCGGCCTGGTGCAACTGCTGGGGGCCTGGCAATCCTGACGCCTTCATCCTCTTTGATGAGGTTCCTTTTGGCAGGTCAGTTCTTTGACTTAGGTCATGTGTGTGTGTGAGTGTGAGTGTGTGTGTGTGTGTGTGTGACAAAAGGACAAAACAGAGCTGTTACAGGATCCCCCCCCCCCCCCCCCCCCCCCCCCCCCCCCCCCGCCGCCGCCTCTCCCGAATCGCCCCCTTCCGCCTTCTTCTCACCCGCCTCCCGTTCCCACCTCATCCCAGCTGGTCCAGATGAACACAAATAGACAACCCACCAATCGAATATAGAATCTGTTCTCTTTGTTGGATTTATCATATCCCTCTTTATTTGAACACGTTCATCAACTCGTGCAAATGAAAAAAACAAACAAATGAATAAATGAACACAGTGATAAACAAATGAATGGATAAGTAAAATAATTAACAAGATAAAATTATTATTATTATTGGTATTGTTATAAGTATCATTATCATTATTACTATCATTATGTAAAAATAGTATTAATAATCATAATAATAATAATAGTAATAATTATTATTATTATTTATTAATATTTATGGTGCTTCATCTTACATAGCCCTAAGTGCCAACAATAGAGAAAAGATTAAAGAAAACATAAATGAAACCAATGAGAAATAAAGAAAGGAGGAAGACTTCACCCAGGCATCACTATTTATCATACAGTAATGCGGGGTGGGGGTGGGGTGGTGATGGGGTGGTGGGGGGGATTAATGACGTAAAAAAGCACACATTACGGCAGCTAGGTTTGACGACGCAGGTTTGCAAAAATCGAAAGCGCTTCTGTAAAATGCTTTGGGTGTTTTTTTTTTTTTTTATTTGAATTAAAGAAAGGAAGGAACTAAGTGGGAAAAAAGTCAAGAAAGGAATGAACAAATCAATATTTTAATTGATATGAAGCTGGTATGTTTGTAGACCTTCTGCAGTATACGCACTGAATGAGGACTGCAAAAAGTCAAGAGAGATAACCACAGATTTCTTTATAATTATGCTGCCTGAACCATCAAAATATACATTCATGTGAACTGGTACAAATCAACATATGTCACTACATAGCATATAGATCAAGCTATCAATACATAGGAACTTCAATTATCAGATATCAGCGTTTCATATTACATATCTTGATATCACTCACAGATCTCGCCGCCGGCGCCGTCCACAGTGTCTCACATATACAGTCAACACACTCGGTTCCACAGTACTCAAGCCACAGTCTACAACACTAAAAGAACGTAAAGAAGGATAACCAGGTCCCCACACATAAACACACGCTGTTCATAAACACAAGCGATGAAGAAGAAGAAACATGTTCTCCACACAGCAAGCACAATAAATTACGTCGAACTATCAGAAGAAGAACCGCAGATTCACATTCACAAAGCACATTAATCCATAGCAGAAGAACCGCATCCACAATGCAAAGCAATCCATAGAAGAAGAACTGCAGATTCACAAGGCACAGTAAACCATTGAATCCCCGGCGAACACGATTTCAGCAAAGTTCCATAGAAACACAATAACTTCGATTCGACGTGTAGTTGATCTAAAACAAAAAATTAACTAACTTCTCCGTGTATTGATATTACAATGTTCACATCAATAAACCCAGCCCACCGACACACATGAGGTGGTACAATTAGCGCACGTAAATTTTTTCTTGCAGGAGTTTTAAGTCTTTCTCGGCGACACAGCCTTCACAACAATTTTATAACAAATCAGTTTCCTGGTACATATTTCACTGGTACCGTCATCCAAAGTATCGCACATACACATGAACATCGACGCACTACTGACTTGAAAGTCAGCCTCTCCACATAGTATCACTACGGAGAAAACGACGATTTAAACAAAATAAAATAAGCTGGACACCAAAGCCTCAGCCGTTAGTTCTTGCTCTCCTCTTCTCGTCAATATTATTATTTTCCCCAGCACCCGATCCGAATTTCCCGGGGAAAAAAATGTTAAAAAATGAAAAAAATCGACATTTGAGACTCAAAATGTTGTCTTCAATTGCTGAAAGCAAACACATTCCTATCATTTGACGCAGAATTCGCCGATAATGTGTTGTCACAAAAATTGCATTAGATTTGCAAGATTCTGACTTAAGTGAAAACTCATTCCCTCGTCATCATTTGCATGGATGCACCTTTCCCCCCGCTTCCTGACACCCCCCCCCCCCCCTCCTCCCCCGAAACTCCACCCCACCCCCTCTTCCTCCCCTACCATGTACTCTTCTTTCCCCCCATCCTCCCCACACAGAATCAGAATGAAACACATCACAACTGGTTATTACAGTGGAGGGTTCAAGGCTTTATACAAATATATGATGGGCAACTCGCATCCCTTCTCTCACACATCGTTACACACACACACACACACACACACACACACACACACACATTTACTCGTGATTGCTATGTAATATCATTAATATCTATGCGAAGACGGTGAATAGACTATTCTGTTCTAAGACATAATTTGTTAGAGCTATTTTAGGGTCAGGGAAACAGGCGTGCCCAATACTGTTCAGTGCATTCATTAATGACCTTCCAACTTACGTGCAGACGACGATTCTTCTAATTCGATCAAAACGACGGCACCAAATTTCCATGTCTGTTAGATGCACATGACATCATAGTTCTCTTCATCTACAAAGCTTGCATACAAAATAGGTTAATTAAACTGCATTTGTACAGCGATGAATTGGGATTTCAAAAGTAATTTTACCAAAATATGATCCTAAAATACCTCTTGTATTCCAATATCGGTGAAATATCATACAGATCACAAACAGAACAAATTTTTGTGAGATCATTTTTCGTAAAATGGCTCAAGTGTTCAAGAGCATTTTGTAAAGTAAGCAGACAAAGCACTGCACACCCTGAGATGAACAAGAAAAGGTTCAAAACTGAAATCAGACGTAATGATTCACCTCGGCAATATGCTGATCACACCAGTGTCCATTCAGTGGAGCTGACATGTGGTTCCCGTCTACAGAGCTCGACATGAGCAGCGCAGCTCTTGTGTTCCAACCCTTTTCTACGGAGTTTATCTCTAGCAACACCACCATCACTACTTCCACCCCCCCCCCCCCCCCCCCCCCCCACACACACACACACACATGCAAACAAACACAAGTCTGCAGTATTAAATCTTCCTGTCTCAGTGTCTCATGGTTTATGCACAATCAGGTAACAAATTGTATGCAGCTGAGTTTCTGGTTGCACACAACAAAAGCAAACAACAAATCACACCTCTAACGGGCATTTAAAGCATAATGGTAAAAACATCCAACACTTCATTGCTAGAATGTAACCGAAATGTTGCTCATAAAATGAAAACGATTCATACCTAGAGGAAACACAATACGCCATGAAAAAGGAATCAGATTCTAAGTAGACAGATACCAGGAAACAATACAAAGGCAGCGCTTTGAGAATACATTTAGAAATTTTTGAGAAACAGTAAATAGAAAGAAAACTACATGTTCCGAGAAACCCATAGAGCCTTTTCTGTGAAATTTGAGGTCTGTGACGTGATCGTGCGGCAGCCTACACCCAAAGCCAGTGACCACCGCAGCAGTGAAAGAAGAGCCAGGCACATCAGCGACGCCCCCTCCTCCTGCTGCTGTTGAAGCCGAGCTTGAGGTACAGGAACTCGGTGAAGGGCCAGCCAGCGTGAAAATGGAGGTTACTGAGGCCACCCCAGCAGCTGAATCGGCAAGCAGCAAGCCCTCCTGTCTTCTGGATTCCCTTCTCAATGATGTGTACGTCACCCACGTGGAGCCGGCAAAGGGGACGTATCAGTTGTGCACTGAGGAGGTTGAGAAGGCACCGTCAGGAGAGAGGCATCACGATGAACGAGAATCCATTGTTGTGGTGGAAGAAAAATGAGCCTCGCTACCCACTGCTCGCACGTGCGGCAAAGATGTATTTGAACATCCCAGCAACTAGTGTGCCCTCTGAGAGGGTGTTTTCTACTGCAGGGGACATCCTGACTGAGCAGAGGGCTCGTCTCAAGCCAATGCAGCTGGACAGACTCCTGTTCTTGAAGAAGAACATGGAGTGACATGTGTTCCAAATCTCAGCAGAAAACATTTGCAGAATTCATTTTCAGACTATTCTGTGTTTTTTTTGAAAAAGTGAAATTTACCTGAAACAGCAGGAAAATGTGATTTAGTTTTCGTTATTTTGTGCAATATTGTAACCTGCTCAGAATACGTCTACGTGACACTCGTTACTCGTTGGTAGGCATCACCAGATAAGGCATGTGATTCGTTCGGTTAGTTTGTGATAAATATTTTGATTCATAGTCTGTTTATTTACTTGTTCACTGAGCAGCTCTCTCTCCCCCCCCCCCCTCTCTCTCTCTCTCTCTTCTCCCTCTCATCTCTCTCTCTCTTCTCTGACCGATGCTATGGAAATTTATGATGATTATTCGTTTTCTGTGTCGGGTCATCAAGTTCGCGGTTAACCGGTTAAAAAAAACCGGTTCGTGCGAAAAAAAAAAAAACCGCGGTAAAAACCGGTTCGACTTTCAGAACCGTACGGGGTCAGTATAAATTCTGGTTAGAGCAAAATACATGTCTCTTTTTGCATTATTTGCTAATAACATGTTGTGTCTGTAGTTCATGGCAATTAAACTGTAGGTTGCATGCACAGTGGAGTACACACACACACACACACACACACACACACACACACACACACGCACACGCACACGCATGCACGCACGCACACAAACACTCGCACACACACTCGCTCACGCATGTACACACACACAAACACGCGCGCGCGCGCGCACACACACACATGCACACACAAACACACACACAAATAAAGTTTTTAAAATGGCAAACTTCGTATCAGAATGTTGATAAAATGCACAGATGCTGAATATCTTATGATATACTTCATTGTGATATTTGGAATTTAGTCATTGACAATCTTTTTGACAAATTATTGAAACAACAACAAAGACAAGAAAAGCGTTGGCTTTATACATTCTTAATCCCATACATGTAATATGTCTGACAATCAAAATCCTTTTTGTGTGTAGGTTAAACCTGAATGCGTTCCAAGCCAAATTCAATAAAATGGAATGTGTTTGAGGAGCAGTCGGAAACTTACCCCATAGTTCTTTTTTTTTTTTTCGATTGTCTTTATTTCGTAGTTTACCCCATCTCTCTTTTGCAGTTGTCTTTATCTCATGAACATCATCAGCCTGGCTTCATTAGAATTTTTTTTTTCTTTTTTAAATCACAATACTTCAACGGTTTTTAAATACAACTTGCACTTTCCCTCTCTTGTTTCATATATTGTTTCAGTCACTTCGCTGAAATTCTGCCCAATGCTTATGACTTTTTCCCCTGTGTCTTTTCGTTTTTTATCTGTTATTCTTTAAGGTAAACATAGTAATTTGTCCTTATATACTCTTGCACATATACATCAACAAGCCCCCCCCCCCCCCTCCCTAACATTGTCCCCCACCCGACCACCTCCTCCATCGCCCCACACCCATCCCCCTTTCATCTACTTTTGAATATATGACAATGCATCCTCCTCACAATTTTCACACACACGCACGCTGATAACCACATTCGCAAGCACACATGCACGCACACAACATACACACAAACATATTTACACATGCATAAACATATGCGCGCTCACATACATACACGCACACGCGGCAGCAACAGACACAGATTGGACCAGCAGCAACAGACACAGATTGGACATATCCCTGACATCTTCCAAGCAGGATATATAATGTTTTAGTAGTTCCCAAAGTAGTTTCAATCGCCAGTTAATTTTGTAAATCATCTGAAAGGAGAAAATGGGGAAAAAACAGAAATTAAAACGGTTTTGTGTTTTATATGCCTTTCACGGTCGTTTACTAAGGATCGAGTTGATGGTCCAAAGTAGATAGGGTACTTGTATAAGTGTGTGCGAGTGTGTGCGCGCGAATGAGTGTGTGTGTGTGTGTGTGTGTGTGTGTGTGTGTGTGTGTGTGTGCGTGCGTGCGTGTGCGTGCGTGCGTGTGTGCATGCGTGTGTGTGTGTGTGTGTGTGTGTGTGTGTGTGTGTGTGTGTGTGTGTGTGTGTGTGTGTTTGAGAGAGAGAGAGAGAGAGAGAGAGAGAGAGAGAGAGAGAGAGAGAGAGAGAGAGGTTCTGGTTGTTTTTTTTTGTGTGTGTTTTTAGATGGCTTTCACGGTTATTTATAAGAAGTGATTCAGAGGTGAAGAGTAAGTGGAAGAAAGAGACACACAGACAGATAGAAAGACACACAGATAGACGAAGACAGGAAGACAGACTCACAAAGAGTCAAGTCTGAAACTGAATAAATACAAGAGAAAAACTTAATGATTATTGCCCCCTACTGCTATCATCATTATTACTACCACTACTACTGCTGTTGCCGATATCACTACTGCTGCTACAGTTAATGCCTCTACTGTTGCTGCTGCTGCTGCTGCTACTACTAATACTGTTACCGTTACGACTGTTACTACAACTACTACTACTACTGCTGCTGCTGCTGCTGTTGCTTCCACTACAACTACTACCACCACTACTATTATCACCACCACCACCACCACACTACTACTACTACTTCTATACTACTATCACAACTACTACTACTGCTGCTGCTGCTGCTACAACTACTACTACCACTACTATTATCACCACCACCACCACCACTACTACTACTACTACTACAACTACTACAACCACTACTACTACTACTACTACCACCACTACTTACCACTATTACTACTACTACTACTACCACTACAAATACTACTACTACTACTTCTACTACTACCACCCCACCACAACCACCACCACCCACCACCACCACCACCACCACCACCACCACTATTCCAATATGCAAGGGGAAGGCGGAATATTCTAAGGTGTGCTATAAATGCGCTGCTGCTCCTATTTCAGATCTTAATGGGGAATTGAAAGAGAAAGAGGGAAACACGAGGCAGAGACTACTACTGCTGGTACTGCCACCACTACTGCTACCACAGCAGCTGCTGCTGTTGCTGCTGCTACTACTTCTGCTAATATAACAGCTACATTGATGATAGCCCTGTGTATGAAGAATTAAAAAAGAAAATGAAGACATGTGACTATAGACTATGTGCTGTAGATCTATAGATCCTGTTTTAGATCTACACGGAGTTTACGGGACCTACACCTGACTTTGTGTGTCCTGTGTCACAGTGACCAGTTCTTCCAGTGGCTGACAGCTGTCCGGCACCGACTGCACTCAGTCCGTGTGTGGGCAGCGTCAGTGTACAGAGTGGACAACGACCCCACATGTCCCCCTCCGTCCTGGCTGGAGATCTGCACAGTCACAGAACCTCTTCGGTCTCCACCTGCAGTCATCAGACAGGTGGAGGGGAGAGGTCTGACAGCCCTCACCATCCCCCAGTACAGCGCCCCAGCACTGCCTCACCCCACAGAGGGACCACCAGTCCGGGAGCTGAGTCACGATGGTCAGGCAGGTCACAGTGGGGTGGCCCTGGCAGTGTGCCCTGTGTGCCGACGCCATTGGTCAACTCCTGTCCGAACTGCGTGTGGGACAGCCAGGTAGGAACTGTTCTGTCTCATCATCATCATCATCATCATCATCATCATCATCACCACCACCATCATCACCATCATCATCATCATCATCATCATCATCATCATCATCACCATCATCATCATCACCACCACCATCATCACCATTATCATCATCATCATCATCATCACCATCATCATCTTAATCATCATCATCACCATCATCATCATCACCATTATCATCAGCAGCAGCAGCAGCAGCAGCAGCAGCATGATCATACTGCTGATGATATGAGAACTAATTTAGATCTAATTCTGTACAATGTACAAGTCCTGACAGAGAAATAGATCTGGATCTCCTCCTCTGATTCACATTTATTTGTTGTGCACCATGGCTGGTTCTGTGTGTGTGTGTGTTTGTCAGTCTGTCTGTCTGTGTGTCAGTCTGTTTGTTTGTTTGTCTGTCTGTCTGTCAGTGTGTCTGTGTGCATCAGACCAGCCAGGGGTGGAGGTGTACAGTGACGTCATGTCATCATGATCATGCTGTTTTCAGGTGCCCCCCAGTACAGGGACACGTGGATTCTCTTGTACTGACCTTCCTGATGCACGTGATGCTGACCGCCTCGTACGTCGTCTGAGAGGTCACGGTGTACCGGTCAGGGCGGTGCCACGTCCCCCCAGTGCCGCTGATGCAGAGGATCTGGCCCTGGCCCTGACTGACCAGGTCATCGTCACGGACTTCCGCAATGTCCGGGGGATGGATGGAGAGGACGGTGGTCATAGCGCTGGGAGTGCTGGGTGCTGACTGTCTGTCATACTCCAGGTCCAGCAGTTTTCTGTGTGCCATTGTCTGACACCACCCACAGGGACAACTGTCACCCGTGTGTCACACCTCCACACCTCGTCACCAACGGCTTCATGTTTCCTCTCCCCTCCCCTCCACCCCTCCCTGCTCTTCATCTTTCTGTTCTTCTTTCTTTCCGTTCCGTCTTTCCTTTCCTCCTCCCTTTCTTTTCTTTCTTCTTCTTTCCTTTGTTCCTGTCGTTCGTTTCATTGTCACCCTCTTTGTTCACTCTTTTCTTCATTCCCTTTGTCGTTTTCCTCATTTATTTCGTCCGTCTGTTCTTCTTCAGTGACATTCGCTTACATTCATTCCTTCTTCCCGTCTGCACTCTTTCTTTCTCTCTCTGTCTGTTCTTTCTTTCTTTCCTATTGTGACGTCATTTACACAGTGACGTCAAACACTGAGCTCTGTGTGACACGGAAAGCGCGTCTGTGTGTATTTTGAACACACAGTACAGAACTCAACAAGAACAAGCCAACCTGTTTATTTTCTTTTTCTTTTTTAATTCTGTCTCTATCTGTCTCTCTTTCTGTCTGTCTGTCTCTCTGTCTATCAGTCAGTCAGTCTGGTCAGTCAGTCAGTCTGTCAGTCAGTCAGTCTGTCTGTCCTTTAAAAATATTTTCTGTACTTGTGTACTCTGAGAGAGCTGTGTTTACTGTGCATTTACCTATGTTGACCCTTGCATATTAAAGATCTCTCTCTCTCTCTCTCTCTCTCTCTCTCTCTCTCTCTCTCTCTCTCTCTCTCTCTCTGTTTCCAAATGATACAACACAAGATAAAAGTGGACAGCAGACAAATAATTTTTTTATCCACAGAAAATAAATGTAAACATGTTTCGTGTGGTTTCTTGTTTTATTTAATGTAGTCTTTCCATGGTCAATCTAGTAGCCATCCTCCTGCCTTCACTATGGACAACAGGACTGCACAGAGGTTGAAACAAACCAACGACACCATGTCTCTGTCTCTCATTGCGTGGTGGGGGACCTACACTACAGTGAACCCGTGTGCAGTCGATCAGGGCCAGGCCAGTCCGGCTGATGTAGTGATCCTCGGGGTTCATCCTTCCTCGTTAACTGTGTCGTCAGAAATAGAGAACGTGGACAGTGACTGTTGTGTTCTATTGATATGTAGAACTCTAAATCCTGAGTCATCGGAAATAGAGAGAATTTGGACAGTGACTGTTGTGTGTTCTATATTGATATGTAGAACTCTAAATCCTGTGTCACCGGAAATAAAGAACTTGGACAGTGACTGTTGTGTGTTCTATATTGATATATATAACTCTAAATCCTGTGTCGTCGGAAATTGAGAATGTGGAGAGTGACTGTCGTGTTCTATATTGATAGAACTCTAAATCCTGTGTCGTCAGAAATAAAGAATGTGGACAGTGACTATCGTGTTCTGTATTCATATATATATATATATATAACTCAAAATCCTGCGTCGTCGGAAACTGAGAATGTGGAGAGTGCTATCAATTCTGTGTGGCTGGACATTGGGAAAGTGGACAGTGACTGTCGTGTTGTGTATTTATATACAGAACTGTAAATAATTTGTCATTGAAAACTGATGAAATAAAAGTAGTATTTGGTATTGCTATATAGAAGTATGATAGTGTGTGTTATACTGGATGATTTATTTTTACATAATCCACACAAGTGTGTTGTGTTTTTAAACAGGTGACACTCTTT
>JADBJO010024967.1:0-5000 GCA_016801955.1 Conus betulinus
AGGGGGAAAGAGGATAGGTGAGCATTCGTGTGTCCACATGTCTCGCTGCAATTTCAGAACGCTTCGCAAATGCCTTGGCCATCTCCGAAAAGATGCTGCCTTCAATGCAAGGAGAAATATTAGCAAATTGTGACAAACCCCCCTTAACATCACCACACCACAACCCTAGCCTACACACACACCACACACACACACACAACACACACACACACACACACACTGTCCCTCTCTCTCTCTCTGTCACTCTCTCTCTCTCTCTTACACACCACACACACCACACACACACACACACACACACACGTGCGCGCGCGCGCGCACGCACGCTCGCAAGCATGTACGCACGCATGCACGCACGCACACGCATGCATACACAGAAAACACACACACACACACCACACACACACACACACACACACACCACACGCACACACACACACACACACACGCACACACACACACACACACACACACACACACACTCACTCACTCACACAATCACAGACACACACACACACACACCACACCACACACACACACACACACACACGCACGCACGCACACTCACACACACCACACCACACACACACACCCACACACACACACACCACACACACACACACACACACACACACACACACACACACACACGCATTCACACACACACACACACACACACACACACACACACCACACACACACTTCACCCCCCCCCCCCCCCCCCCCCCCCACACACACACACTCACACACACACACACACACACACTCATACACACACCACACACACACGCACACACACACACACACACACACTCGTACACACACTCACTCACACACACACACAGACACACACACACGCACATGCATGCACGCACGCACGCACGCACGCAACGCATGCACACACGCACGCAAACATACACACACACACACACACACACACACACACACACACACACACACACACATACAGACACACACACACACCACATACACACTCACACCACACACACACACGCACACACACACACACACTGACTGACTGAAACCAATTTATTGTCAGATTAACTCAAAGTTGTACTGACGAACACACACACACACACACACACACACACAACACACACAACACACACACACACTCGCCCCTTTCCCACTCCATGCACAGTGTCTGGGAGCTTGACAGTTTCAGTGTCAGTTTCATCAAGGAGGAGTCACTGCGAGCGGACTAGTCCATATACGCTAAACCACATCCGCTAAGTTTCTAGACCACACTATACATGATTTGAAGCTGATGGATAAATGAATTAACATCTAAGATGAGACAATTGGAGAACACAGTCTCGTGGCTACGACTAAGCAGATGCCTGACCTACGCATTAGCCCACTGCGCCGGTCATACCTTGAGTGCCTGCCTAACATTAGTTGTCCTTATTGTACTTTTTTCATTTCTTTTCTTATTTTTCTGGAGCTGGACTGACTTACAAATGAACCGAACAAAAGAAAGTCTTTCGCCGACAACAGTTTTGATTTCTCCTCTCCCATTGCCGTTTTCCTTCTCAAGCACGGCCTCTACCACCGCTCCCCCCCCCTTACTCCCCCCCCCCCCTCCTTTTATATTCATCCTTTACCTTCTTCATCCGTACTAATATACTTGCTCTTCACATACGATGTGAAGAGAGACGTCATCAGCGTGCGGAAGTGTGCGGAGGTCTGACGTGTTTTGTCACACTATAACATAGAAACAACTCCCCCTGGAGAAAGCATGCGATGGGCCGCTTTAATGTTTAGCGCTGCTCTCTCTCTCTCTCTCTCTCTCTCTCTCTCTCTCTGCTATTTGAAAAAAAAAAAAGCATTTTGTAGATTTTTTTTAAAAGGAGGGGGGGGGGGGGGGGGGGGGGGGGGGGGGGGGGGGGGGGCGGAAATAAACACAAAAACCTCCGATGAAAAGGAAAAAAATAACAAGGAAAAAAAAAAAAAACAGAAGCAGCCTCCAAAGCAACAAAAATGTAACTAACAAAAAAAAAAGAAAAGACTTGGAAACGAGTCAAGTGCATGAGAGTTACCCCCCCCCCCCCCCCCCCCCCCCCCCCCCCCCCTGTCGCCCAGCGTTTTCACTGAAGTGGAAAGACGTTTTGAGTGGAGGATAGTTCTGCCTTCAATAAACGAAAAAAGTATTGCTCTCTCTTGCCAGTTTAGATGAATACGTTAGACGAGCAAAATGTAAAGTCGCAGAAATTTTCAGAACAATGTGGGCTTTAGGAAACATGGATCTGTCAATATTTTTCAAACTTTTTGATTCACAGATAAAGCCAATGCTACTGTGCGCAGGGTCACTCTGGGGATTAACGAAATTTCAGTCGATTGAGTCAGTTCATTTTTGTTTGCATGTAAGCGCTTGTTAGGTGTTAGTCGCAAAAGTCCAAATACAATGAAATATGTATGGAGAAACAGGCTGATATCGCTTTGTATATTGATACTGCTCTAAAGTCAATAAAACATTGGTTTAATCTCCAAAGTATGTCTATCCATAGATTTCCTAAACAAACACATCTCATGATCTTGAAAAAAATCCCCGAATTTACCCATGGTCACTCTAATTGTCGTAACTGGTCTATATCTGTTTAAATCATGTCTTGATACTTTTGGTTTTTCAGATGTTTGGATCAATGGAGGGGTTAGGAATGAAACTATTTTTCTTAAAACCGCTCACAGAGAAAGTTTTGATGCCAATCTTGTATGTAACAATCGAACTTTCTCTGCTTTAATTCTTAGCAGAATATATCTTTCAAATCATCCTTCCAATTAGAAAATTACTTGTCAGCTATCACTATTAGTAAATTTTCGTATGCTTTAACTAGATTAAGACTTGGAATGTGTGATCTGAATATAATAACAGATATAATGAAAAATCAAAGAAATGCCCTGTTTTGTAATAGGATAGAAAGTGAACTTCATATTTTTGTTTGTTAGAATGTAAAACATATACATTTCTAAGAGAGAAAATATTTGTCAAAGTCCTACCAACATACATTCATTAATGAAGAATGCTTAGCTCGAATGTTACAATCTGAAGACGTCATGCTCTTAAGAAATTTAGCAATGTATGTATTTTATGCATTTAAGAGTAGATATAAATACGTATTTAAATAAGAAGTAAAACTGCACTCTTGTAATTGAATTGCTGTTTTAATGTTTTTGCCTGCTTAATTTCACATGCCAATGTAACTCCCTTGACTTTTAGTTGATTTTGATGTGAAATGTTATACATATTTTTTGCGTGTTGTCCTTATGTTATTTGCTTTTGATTCACTCATGATAACGTGTATCCATTGTATACAGGCCGGTGGCCTTACAATTAAAGTTTCCGAGTTCCGAGTTCCGAGTTCTCTCTCTCCATTTCAGTCAGATCTATTTGTTGATTATATGATCTTTTGTATATCTGTTGTTAACTTTTCTAAACATGATCGTTTTTTCTGTGGAGTTATTTGCCTTTTTTAAGAGGATGTATGCTCCATTTGTACGATCTATTGACGTAGATTAATCTAACATTATTGTTTTTCTTATAGACAAAGCTCTGTTATGTACCATGAAAGATACATTGTACATGTGTGCATATGTTCCGCCTGAGGGGTCACCATTACATTTTTTTTATGTAAACAATGGCATTGGTCTTCTGGAAGAATGCTTGGCAGATTGTTCAGTTGCATTTCATGATGTATACATTGTATTGTCTGGAGATTTCCACATTCGAACTGCTGATATAAACGCTGATGATTTTTGTTGTGAAAATTGTGTTTACTCATTAAAAAACAAGCACTTCGATCAACACGAATAGGAAATCTCAAGACAAAGTGCTGAATAACTGTGGTAAACTTATGAATTATTAATGTACTACATTTGATTACGTATTCTGAATGGTGCATGTAATGGCGACCGCTATGGGTTACCACACATACATCTCAGATTCAGGCTGTAGTGTAAATGATTACTTTTTAAAATGTCAAATAACATGTTTGCCATATTTGAATCCTTGTGTGAACTTAATATTCATGATATGTTTCATTCGGATCATATGCCACTTGAATTACACTTAATTTTTTCGGAAGAGCATGGCGGTATGAAATCTCCAGATGTGAAGCAAACATTTAATAGGATAGTCTGGAACAATAATGCAGCGCCAGGTTTATTAACTCAACGCACTCTGAGGAATCCCGTAGAACATTAGAGCTTGCTGTACGTTTAATCGACTATGATATTGACAAAGCTTTGTCTACTTTTAACGATTGCATTAAGCGATGCGCTGAATGCATGAATAAGCAGATCAGTGCTTGTGACAATGATAAATCAGATGACTGGTACGATCGTGAATGTAAGACAACAAAGAAAAATTTAAGAAAGCTTTACAGAACAGCCCGTCGAACAGGGGATCATGAAGTTAAAATGCTTTTTGTATCGCACGTAGATAGTATAAGCGTCTGTTGAAACGCAAAGAGAACGATTTCCATAAGTCGTTGTTAAATGTATCTTGTTATCTTCTGTGAATAATCAAAAGCAATTTCGGGAAAATGTAAATAAAATTTCATGTGAAAGAAAACACACATAGTAATGATATCACTCTGGATGACTGGTTTCAACACTTCAAAAATTTACTCGGAAAAGAAAGTAAAGCAGATGATGAGGAATTCAATGTTGATGATAATGATAATTGTCTTAATCGACCAATTCAAAAGAAGAAGTTTCTTTTAGCAATTAGAAAGATTAAAATTAAAAAAAAAAGCTGCTGGACCGGATGGAATAATTGGAGAGTTGTTAAAAAATGCAGGTGATTGTGTTGCAGATTTCTTTTTGAAAGGTATATTCTATGACACATGGACAGAAAGTATGGCATTCCCTCTGTACAAAAAATGTGATGTCAACAATCCTAATAATAACAGGGGCATTTCGCTATGCAATGTCAGTGGTAAAATTTATGGTACAGTTATCAATCATCGTTTACAAGAGTGGGT
>JADBJO010024967.1:12500-15000 GCA_016801955.1 Conus betulinus
ATCATCCTACCGACCTTCCTGTAAAACCTTTGAGTCACTTCCATGTCCCCAAGGCATTAACCATCTCCTCCCTACCCTTCCCTTAAAACCTTTGAGTCACTTCCATGTCCCAAGGCATTAACAATCTCCTCCCTACCTTTCTTAAAGCCCTTTGAGTCACTTCCATGTCCCCAAGGCATTAACCATCTCCTCCCTACCTTCCTTAAGCCTTGAGAGTCAAGGCTTCCATCTCTCCCTACAAGGAGTCACTTAACCATCTCCTCCCTACCTTCCTTAAAGCCTTTGAGTCACTTCCATCTCCAAGTCATTAACCATCTCCTCCCTACCTTCCTTAAGCCTTTGGGAGTCACTTCCATCTCCCCAAGGCATTAACCATCTCCCTCCCTACCTTCCTCCTTAAAGCCTTTGAGGTCACTTCCATGTCCCCAAGGCATTAACATCTCCTCCCCTACCTTCCTTAAAGCCTTTGAGTCACTTCCATGTCCGCCAGGCATAACCATCTCTCTCCTACCTTCCTTAAAACCTTTGAGTCCACTTCCATGTCCCCAAGGCATTAACCATCTTCTCCTACCTTCCTTAAAACCTTTGAGTCACTTCTTTTTCCCTGTCCCCAAGGCATTAAACCATCTTCTCCTACCTTCCTTAAACCTTTGAGTCACTTCCATGTCCCCAAGGCATTAACCATCTTCTCCCTACCTACCTTGAAAAACCTTTGAGTCACTTCCATGTCCCCAAGGCATTAACCATCTCCTCCCTACCTTTGTTTAAAACCTTTGAGTCACTTCCATCTCCCAAGGCATTAACCATCTTCTCCCTACCTTGTTAAAACCTTTGAGTCACTTCCATGTCCCCAAAGCATTAACCATCTCCTCCCTACCTTGGTTAAAACCGTTGAGTCATCCAGTTGCTATGGAAACGCAAATGGGGTTCCAGACGGAAGTCCAGGAGGACAGAGGGGTAAGAAAAGGAGACGGAGAGACAGAGAGAGAGAGAGAGAGAGAGAGCCGAGAGGAGCGAGAGAGAGAGAGGGGAGAGAGAGAGAGAGGGAGAGAGAGAGGGAGAGAGAGAGGGAGAGAGACAACGAGAGAGAAAACATGGGTAGAGAGGTAGAGGATAGTCTGACAAGTTATAACTGAAGGATAGAGAGAGAGAGCGAGAGGAGAGAGAGAGAGAGAGAGAGAGAGAGAGCGAGAAATAGAGAAAGAGAGAGGGAAGAGGGAGAGAGAGAGAGAAAGAGAGAGAGAAGAGAGCGAGATGAGACACATGGCATTAGGTATAGGATAGTCTGAAAGTTACAACTGTGGAGAGAGAGAGAGAGCGAGAGAGAGAGAGGAGAGAGCGAGAGAGAGGAGACGAGAGAGAGAGAGAGAGCAGGCAACGCCATCAGCAAAACGGACACTTAAGTAAACAACAAAAGCTATCAACCAACGCAACCAATAACTCTTCAGATACGGAACAATCCACAACGTTGCCAGTACACACTAACAAATCCATATCATGTATTTTCTTTTTATCAAACAAAAGAATGGCACAACAAAGACCTCATAACAACCACAGATTTTACATTTTCTTTCATGATGGACTTCCAGGAAACAAACTGTTTGGTTGCCTGAACGTTACTTATCTAATCATCCCCCTTCCCCCCCCTTTTTGTTTTTTTTTTTTTTTTTTTTTTTTTTTTTTTTTTTTTTTTTTTTTTTTTTCCCCCCCCCCCCCCCCGATCAAAAAGACTAGGTCATCATCCACAGGTCTGTGGTCTCGGCCGTTTTCCATCATCACGCCATTACCACCTCCTCCCGTGGAAACGTCCGACCGAAAACGTCTCTCTGGAGCGTTCTTTTGTCTTCATTACTCAGTGCCCCTCCCATCCCCCCCCCCCCGTCCATTTTCCCATAGCCTATCCCCCCCCCCCCCTCCCCCCCTCCCCTGTCAACCCCCTCTCTCCTCCTTCTCCCTCCTCCAAACTCTTATTACATTGACAGCTGGGAGACGGGCTTATTGATGGGGTCGCCGGATGGATTGATGTATGGAAAGGACGGTGGAGTCGTTGATGATTGAGAGATACAGGATACTAGTTGGTTTTAATAGTTTGTTTTTCTTTTTCTTTTGAGAATTGTTTTTTTCGCTCGTGGATAAGATTGATGACTGTTTTCACACGAAATGGAAGTGCTGACCTTGCGCGTGAAGAAAAAAAAAGGCAATTAGGGACTAGAGATAATCACTTTTTTGGGGGGTGGGGGGGATTTTTACGACATGAAATAAGGGGGAGATGAGTCAAAATAATCGACTTTTTTTCATGTGCTTTTCACGACGTGAAATTACGGAGAGATGAGACAAAATAAACGAAATATAAATGGAATGCCCTGTGAGCGTGTCTTCACCCTAAGTGAACACAGTGCAGGCTACCAAGGATGCTGCAGGGTTGTCTCGGCTAACTCGTTCGGAGGTAGTAGAGGACAGTGCTTCTCTGAGTCCTGCTGGCAGCGTCAGATGTATCTAT
>JADBJO010024967.1:20000-24431 GCA_016801955.1 Conus betulinus
GAGGGAATAGGGAGGGGATAGGGAGGGGATAAGGAGGGGGGGATAGGGAGGGGATATAGGACAGGGTGTGTATATCGGGGGTCGGGGGTCGCGGGAGTAAGTGTGATGGGGTGGGGAGGGGGGGGGGTGTGAAGAGGGGTCATGGAAAGGAGAGAGGGACAAGAGAGGAAGAATCCAGTATGAGAAAATGGTCCTCAAAGCAAACTGCACTTTGTGTGCCCAGTTCAGATCAGAGCTGTGTTTGAACAGTGGAACATGGGGGGGAGTCACAGAGTACAGTGACTAGCACTTTGACGATTGCCGTCATCAACACAATCTACCTTCTGACTTTGTGTCCCCACGTGTTGTACACTCCACACACACCTAGGGAAGTGTACGAGAAAACAAAATGTGTGAAATTTGTAATGGTAATGAATGAATGATACATAAATAGACAAATATAGGCTATGGTCTATATGAATGCTACAACAGAAAGCAAGATTTTCAACTCGAATTCTACAGCAATAACGATAACAACAAGCAAAATATATATAATATATATATATATATATATGTATGTATGTACATATATATCGTGAGAAATCTGCGGCAAAAATAGACGGAACACTTTATCAGTAGTGTTTGTTGTGGTGCGGTGGTACGGGCAACGGAAAATTCTACTTGTGAAAAAAAAAAAATATATATATATATATATAATATATAAACAAATAGATCAGTTTAGTAAATAAGTAAAAACGTAAGTAAATAAATAAATTAATACATAGATAAATGAAAAACGAGGATGTACACTTAGAGTCACTTTCTATCAATCGTTTAAAACTACAAACATTTGTCCTGCCTGTTGTTCGATTAGTTTTCTCACCTAAAAAAAAAAAAAAAAGAAAAAAAAAAAGCAGACAACTGATGGAAAGAGAAACAACCAAACAAAACCACACATTAACGAAGGATCAAGATTACTAAAGAGCAAGGAAAATAAACAGAAGGGATAAAATAGGTTCGCACTTTCTTTTTATCAAGCTAGACATAAATAAAGCTTAAGGCTAGTTTGCAATATCGCAAATCGTATGCATCTGAGCATCACTAACACTACTGATAAAGTGCTCCGTCTATTTCTTTGCCACAGATTCTCGCGATAAGTGATACAATTGGATACAAGTTCAATGCTGTTGACAAACACCTGGACAAAAGCAAACATGTTAAAAGCATGCGTAATTGACCCCCTTTTTTTTTTGCGCTAACTGCAAGTAGAAAGGACCATTTGAAATTCGTTATATGCTGTTAGTTCTATAAGCTTGAATGCTGTTGGAAACAAACACACGGAACCAAAACAAATAATGTGTAGAAGGCATTTATATTTGACCTTTTTTTTTGCGCGCAACTGCAAGTGAAAAGGACCATTTGAAATTGTGATATGCTGCTAGTTCTATAAAAAAAAAAAATGCTATTGAAAACCAAACACATGAACCAAAATGAATATGTTTGGAAGGCATGCATAATGGACCTTTTTAGCGCTAACTACAAGTGAAAAAGACCATTTGAAATTGTGATATACTGTCAGTTCTACGAAGTTTAACGCCGTTGAAAAAAAAAAGAACACACACGAGCCAAAACACTATACTTCAAAAGGCATGCATGATTGACCCCTCTGTTCAAAAGGCATGCATGATTGACCCCCTCTGTTCAAAAGGCATGCATGATTGACCCCTTTGTTCAAAAGGCTGCATGATTGACCCCTTTGTTCAAAAGGTATGCATGATTGACCCCTTCGTTCAAAAGGCATGCATGATTGACCCCTTTGTTTAAAAGGCATGCATGTTTGACCCCTTTGTTTAAAAGGCATGCATGTTTAACCCCTTTGTTCAAAAGGCATGCATGATTGACTCCTTTTTGCGCTAACTGTTAGTGGAAAGGACAACTTGAAACTGTAATATGCTGTCCGTTCTTTAAAGTTTAATGCTATTGACAAACAAACACACGAACCGAAACAAATATGTTTAAAAGGCATGCACACTAGACCCATTTCTTTTAGCGCTAACTGCAAGAAGAAAAGACAATCTGAAATCGTGATCTGCTGTCAGTTCTAGCGCTGTGATTTCCTTGCTATGTCGACGAAATGATGAATAAAACATCCAAAAAGCAGAGTATGATCAAATCATTGTTGACTCTGAGAGTGTGACATTTCATACCCATCCTTATTTCCTTTCAAAGTGTTGTCACACACACACACACACACACACACACACACACACACACACACACACACACACACACACACACACACACACACACACCACACACACCACACACCACACACACCACACACACACACACACACCACACACACACACACACACACATTTACAAGCTCTGTGGATTTACACGCACCACGGGTTCAACGACCTAGCAAGATGACACACCACACACACACACACACCACGACAGAAGGCATAAAGCTCTGTTGATTTAAATCCACCACCAGCACCGAAGACCGGAATAGGACACAGAAGGCCATCCCCACCACCACACCACCACCGCCGCACCACACCCCCGCACACACACTTCCCTCCAGGCCCATCATCCCTCCTTCTCTCTTGAACCTCCTTCCCTCCTTTCTCCCCTGAATCCACCCCGGAGGTCTCTCTTGGCTTCCCTCCAAAAGGCACACACACCACACACACACACACACACACACACACCACACACACACACACAACACACCAGAGAGAGAGAGAGAGAGAGAGAGGGAGAGAGAGAGAGAGGGGGGGGGGGAGGGAGTAGGAAGGAGGAGAGAGAGAGAATAGAAGAGACTCCTAGTAAAGAATCTTGACAATGCGGATATATTTTCTTTTTCCTTTCATCTATATCTTTTAACACTACAAAATCTCCCTCATCGCCGCTCTTCCTAACTCCTTAATCCCACCTGCCCTACTCAAAGTATTACATGGCAAAGATTGATGATAGCATCCGTCCTGTCTCGAGGGACAATGGTGTTGCGCCATGGGCCCAGTCAGTTGTGGAGTTGCAGCGCGTTCTGTGGCTGAAGATCCCGATCCTCGAGCGGCAGACTCTGTTGCAGTTGCTGCAGGTGAAGTCTCGGTCAACAATGTCTGTTAGTGCCGACGCCATTCTTTGCCATTTGCAGGCCTCCGTTCTTCCCACTGGGCCTCTCTCCTCTGCTCTGCTCTGCTTTTGCTTGATGCCGGCCTTGATGGTGGGACCGCCAGCTGACCTGGTCTGAAGTTACTGTCTCCAGGTCTGCTGACGTCTACGGCCTTGCCCAACTAGGGTTCCGCCTCCCCGTATCTTTGTACATGTTGTCGTCGTGACTGTGCTAATTAATGGGAGCAGAATGGTATAGGACTGGTTCGCACATACTGATGGCTTATGATGGCATAGCGATGGCTTTATGATGGCATAGCGATGGCTTATGATGGCATAGCGATGGCTTATGATGGCATAGCGATGGCTTATGATTGCATAGCGATGGCTTATGATGCACAGATGACAGCATGGGAGTACCAAGATCACCCAGTGCAAGTCTGTGACGCCCTGCTTGCGGATGGATTTTGTGCATATGTTCATCTTCTCTTCCTTCATATTCACTTGTGTTCCCGACTCATAAAGCTCAAAAACCAACATTTTTGTTCGATTTTTGTTTTTTTCATTAATTTTGTTGTATTTTTCTCACACAGGAAAAAGATATCTCGAAAAAGTGGAATGAAAATTGCTCTACAACAAAAAAGACCAAAGGCGATACAAATATGCTTATAATGCAGGGTCCATCAAATGATTTCTGACAGTGCAATACTCCGCGAGAAGACGTAGCGACTGTGAAATCCCTAATACATGGGTAAGGCTGCAGGCATAGGCAAACTTTCCCGAAGAATTATAAAAACATTTGCAAAGAGGCATTGATTTATATCATGGCTGTCATTCTTCCCAAGAAATAAAATAAAACTACCCAAAACATTTCTGCCAGAACTATCGCACATCAGTTTTCATCGGCCATTTCAGACCGGTAATGGTCAAATTATTTCCAGTAGAATTGCAGCTACAAGCTCAGACCATTCTTGTTGAAAACGCAACGCTAGACTTTTTCAAAGCACTATCCAAACAGTTGCTGTAAATCTACGTGCCCTTTGCGAAAACGTCTCCCACCTCATAGGGCATTCACCACCACGTCTTCATAGACTTGAGAAAACATTCAAACAAGTTCTGACAGAGACAGTACTGGGCCAACGCAAAGATCGTTTACTTCCACAACAGGAAAACGCTGATTAGTAACCACCCATCAACTACTCCCCAAATGACAACTGTGTACGCATCCAGGATCCTATCGGAGAGAATGCCTCCAAATTGCCGTTGCGAGTTGGTCAGGCTGCCTTTACCCCAAACCCTCTTCCCACACTTTTTAAATGTATTTCTGGACCC
>JADBJO010024968.1:0-5000 GCA_016801955.1 Conus betulinus
CTCCCCCCCCCCCCCCCCCTCAGTCTTGCAGATTTCACCATATGCCCTTGAATCAATTTCCCAACCATCCCCCCACCCTCAACCCCCGTCAAAACCCCCCATCCTTTTCCCATCTCCGGTCCCGGGATTTCCTTCCTGTTTTCCAGGAATAATTCCGTTTTGAGCCTAAATCCGTTTCTGTGTCCCCGGAGCATCCAGAAGGGGCTTTTGGTATAACCCGTGCACCAGGATTTACACCTGCACCAATGACTGATGGAGGTTTGTGATGGGGTGGGTGGTGTGGGGGTGGGGAGAGAAGTGATGGAGGAAGTAAATACGGGTTGGAGTGTAGAGGTTATGGTGAGAAAACATATAACAAGGAAGTTATTGGGGTTGCTTAGTCTTAGTCTAGTGAGCATTTTTATGAAACGCCCATTTTTTTTTTCTTTGGGGTTGTGGGTGGGGGGGAGTGGGGGGGTGGGGGGGGGGGGCAACAGATTCAAACAGATTTAATTTATGGATAATTCTCTTGTTTCCGTTTTACTGAATCGTGTGTTCCCGTTTTCATTTTCCGTTTTTTTTTCAGTACTTAACCATGTACCAGGAAAGTATAGTTCTAAAGGACAGTAATCTCTTTCATTATGTATTTACCTAAAAAGTATCTAACCCTTTACAAATTATTACGCACAAGACACTTCCAGCCCCAAAAGAGAGCTGAAGTCCGTTATTCTTACACATTGATTTGCCTATTTTCCAGCACCCCTTACCACTCGTTCTGCCACTACTGTATACGCCTTTTCTTTTTTTCCATCTTCCAAACTCTCTGTCAATCCACATCACTCCCATGTAGCTTACAGCTACTTTCCTCGGACACCATACTCATACTCACCCTGCTTTCTTCAAGTGCCCGACAGCAAATAGTGGAGTGACACCGTCACAGATCGCTTCAGGTTCTCTCCGCCATTTAAACAAATAAATCACATTAAAATATAAATCGCCGTTAAAGCAAAAGCACAAATTATGTATTAGATAGACGTACAGTGGATGGCTAATTGCCATCTACGAAGAGCTAATTTCAGAAGAAAAGAAAAAATGTAAACATCTTAGTTAGTAGTTCTTCTTTTCTTCTAAACCTTTTTTCCTTCTGAATCTGTCGTTCTGGTAAATACGTGCAACTGCAAGTTACAATATCCAAGGGACTTGAAAGAAGTTTTTTTTTAACTATGTTAAATGAGGCGAAGAGATTGTATACTAGAGGCGGTTTGGGGGAAGGATTATTAACTTGACCCCCTTCAATGTCTTCAGGCAGTGACCGTTTTTGTTCCAAAAAGCCCGGAAGCTGTTTACATTCGCGACACATCGATGACTTAAAGCAGAGATGAAAGACCAACCTGTCCGGGGAAGGAAGTATTACTTGACCTTTCAAATGTCTTCCAGCAGTGAACACGTTTTAGGGGTTCCAAAGAAATCACCCCGTAGCCGTTTTACCTCCCGCGCCAATCCACCTACCCTTCAGCTGGATGACCAACGCTGCCCCCCCTTATGTAGAAACACAGTGTCCTTGTGGCCCTGCACGCTTCACTTTACCACACCCACCCGCCCGCACCCCGATCTGAACCGTAGCTTTACCTGCACATGGACATGGTTGGAACACCCAACCGCGGATGTTTGGACTAGTCCATCGGACAGATGTGGAATACTGAGATGATCAACGCTTTTCCCCTTAGCCAATGGAGAACAACCCATGGTTCTTGTGGCCCTGCACTGCTTCATACCCTGGCATGGAACGATATCCCCGCCAACACCGATCTGCCCCTCCCGGAGCTTATATCAGCTGGCTCAATGGACATGGATTTGAAATTCGAAACCGAGATGGATATTACATTCAGGCCATGGGAACCGTGGAATCACTAATGATACCATGTTTTTCTGTTTACCCAGCAGAGGAGATCAGGATGATGATAGTGGGGGCTCTGAGAACGTGGGTTACCCCGGGGTTTGGCTTGGAAGCTGCGGGTGACCAAGGCTGCTAGTCTGCCCCTACCTTTAATTATTTCGCCAGACATCAATCAGTGTTTGGGGTCGTTAAAATCGGTTTACCCACCCTCCTTCCACCAAAACCATCGACGGTGGAATGGAAATGGTGCGGCCATTTTCAGAGAGAGCTTTCACACCCTGTCTGTGTACCTCGATAAAGGTATTTCGTGGGGGGTTTTGCAATAGCGCATGTACCTCATGGTGTCTGGATATGTTAAAAATCAAAGCTGGTTGCCTCCAAACAACACATCAGCTTGACTCTATAACCGCGCAGCGTCTCCTGCAGCGCGTGACCCCCAAGGCAGCCTGAGGGTTGACTGTGGGCGGCTGGGACTACAACGGGACGAAGTCCTGATGTAGGCTGAGAAGGGAAATCATCCCGGGTAAACTGTGCCATGAAAATGTCATATCACTGTAGATGGGGCAAGGAATGAGGGGTTAAAAAAAAAAAGCCCAAGCATCGACACTCCCCTATACTCGGATGCGCTCTTTTTCCTGCTGAGTCTGGAGTCTTAGGGTACCTCGATTTCGTTTTGGGAAAAAAAAAGCTTGATTATGTATAGGTACTCCACTCTTGTATAGAACTCAAAATTACATTTATAGACTTTCAGTGCCACAAACGCGTTTTAGTAAGGGCTTTTAAAAAATACACTTAATATTATAGACTTACACACATTACTACTCTTCCAGCAGAGTTAGCAGATGGTCAAACTGTAACAATAGAGGTATTTTGAACCCCCGACAAGCAGCGTGAGCCGCTACAAAACGTATGACTTAAAAATACCTCTATATAATGACAGAGTTTTAGTTTTGATCACTCCGTTCTCGCGTAACGGGCTTAAAAACAAATCCAAAAGTATAGGCTGTTGACATGATTACTTACTCAGCTGTAATTAACCAGGGAACCTTTGCAATTGTGATAATTATGGACGGTTACTCACTTCTCATTTCGGGATCAAAATATATGTTTAAATCTATCATCTTTCAATAAAGTTTCACAACTCTAAAATCGTATTTACAATCCAGCTGACCACAGATGTTTGACCCTCAGGACCGTTTCCACTCTAAGTATAGTATCTTTACATTTATAGGACTTCAACAAATATGCTAAATGAACAAAAGACCACGCGCGCGCGCGCGCGCTCACACACACCACACACACACACACACATACACATACATACATACCTACATATATATGCGCGCGCGCGCGCGCGCGCACACACACACACACACACAAACACACACACACACACACACACACACACACACACACGCACGCACACACACACACACACACACACACACACACACACACACACACACACACACACACACGGCTATGGTATATGGTAAAGAGCTAAAACAACACGCCTGCTGAGTTTTTTTTTCCCGAAGTTCCGGAAAATGACCAGGTTCTCCAAAAACAAGACCCTGGACGCGAAGTCCTTCAGCGTTGTCTACTCTGATTGTGGACAACAGGGATCAAGGAAAAAAACAAATCAGCCAAGAGCACGTCAGAACGAAAACCGAGAGCTGAGGATCGTTTCGTTGCCTTGGGCCAAACGACCTGTGGAACCTTGGATTTGCCGGTCACAGGCCAGCTAACGGGTCCAGCGAAAGCTCTGTACTGTTTCGGACATGAAAACAGTAATAGAAACGCTATGCAATCAAATTTCCAACTTAGAAAGTAAATAACTATACAAAATCAAAATGAAAAAAAAATGACCTGATCGTAAAGAATAAAATGACGACAATGGTCAGCGTTGCCACTTAGACACCGAACAGCCAATTTATAAATCATATGCTGAAGCAGTCAGCTCGGGGCCAGTACCATCACCCGCGGAGCAGCAAAAAGAGTGGCCCTCAGCAAAAAAGACCAACAAAGAAGCCCAAAGTCGAAGGAAACGCGCCATAGAATGACAAACAACACACAGCAAAAACAACGAAGTGACGAAAAAAAAAAAAAGGCGACAGCAAAACGTCAGCAGTCTGTTTGGAAAGGAAAGAAGGATGAAGAAAGAAGTGAGTCTGATCTGCCAAGTCTGCTTTTCCGACACGATTCTGTGACAGCAAATTCAGTAATAAGAGACTTCCTCTGGATTCCAAGCAGACTCTCGGAAAACGTTCAAAATCAAGGATATCCAACAAGCATTTGAATCAGCATATCAAGACACGACGCGCTTCTGATTCACTGCAGAGTAAATGATTTAAAATCAACATCGCCCACGGACTGCAGTAAAGATCTGGTGCTGTGTGTCAGACGCATTAAGAAAGGAAATCCTAGTCTGAAAATAGTCAGCAAAGTAGCACCAGTCACAGATACTCAATTGACCATCAAGAGAGATCTGTTCAAACACCCTCCTGACATCAGAGCTGAGTGAAGACAAGGACATCAGCCTGATCAGCCATAACAACTGCGCGCGAGCTCCTAGCATCTCCGTGACGGCCTCCACCCCACCAACAGTGGTGCCAGCGTCCTGGCCAGGAACATCGGGCGCCACGTGAGAGACCTCCTGTGGAGCCGACCCAGGAAGACCGACGATCACAGTACTAGCCATCCTGGTACTACCGCCCTACCCGGATCCTCTGCTCTACAGCCTGGGCCCCTGGAGCAACAGGTTCAGCGTGCTGGGCGACTGGCGAAAGTGAAACTTTGCAAAATACCAGCACCACTTGTGACTAGAGCGCAACTCACGTTTAATATATTTAATAACAGTTTAAAAAAAATCATCGTTCATTTTCCACTGCCACAGTCACTTATTAATATATAATTGTTAATTACTTTACCTAACTATCAATTGCACTTACTTACAAGCACTTATTTTATCTGTTGATAAGTGAAAAATTTCTAATGAGTGGAACTGTCGATCTATTATAGCCTCCCTTGACCAATTAGCACAAAAACTTGCAGAAGAAAACTACAACGTGTTGGCTTTACAATCTCTAAATGCACATAGAAACAAATTACCTAAACTCGCTGG
>JADBJO010024968.1:22500-24429 GCA_016801955.1 Conus betulinus
AATTGATGGTGTTGCCATTTCAGAGAGGCATTCACCCTGTTTGTGTTCTCCGTGAAGGAATTTTTTGCCAAAAGAGGGGGGTGGACAATGGTCCGGATATGTTAATTCGAAGCTTGGTCTGTCGACCTTACGCTCAAACTGTGCAGTGTCCCCTGTAGTGCGTGACCCTATTACGACCTAAGGGTCATTCAACTCTCGGAAAGACTGTGGACGTCAGGACTGCAACAGCACGAATCCGGATACAGTTAAGCAGGCATCCAGGCGACATTTGGGGTAAAAGTTTAAGTTAGAATGTCATATCACCGTGTTATGGGGCAGGAAAAAAAAAAACCAGATCGAAGATACGTCCCTGAACTCAGCTACAGTATCCCTTTTACCCGTTTGAGCCTAGAGGGCACCTAGCTCTTTTAGAAAATACGCTCGCATATATTGACTATGAATAGTTAATCAGCTACAGTTTTTTTTTGGACGCGAAACTATAATTTATAGACCATCCGCCCTCGGCGAAAGTTCGACAGTATACTTACAATCGTAGACTTTCACACAGTTACTCCCATCAGCAGAGTTACTGGGTCGGAAAACTGTAAACACTGTAACCATAGAACTATTTTTAGCTCCTGTAAATGGCATGAATTAACTGTAAGTCATGTAAAAGAGACCCTTGCAGTGACAGCCTTTCAACGTGGTCACGCGCAGTTTTGCTAGGAGCTCAGTAATACCCTCACAATGAACGCCTTGACGCAGCTTCACTGAGAGGGAAAAACCTTGAAACTGTGGTTACTACGGTATTGCATGGTTGCTCACTTTTCATTTTGGAGTCTAATATATCCTACATTTTTCAACAACATTCCACAAACTCTCGAGCCATGTTTATAACCAAACCGACCACGGAGGCGTAAGACTCAAGACCATTGCAACACTCCTTAGAGTTTTTCTTGACATTAACAGAAATTTCACAGAGCTGCTCAGTGCCTGACAGACACTTTTAGTTATAGTTTGTTCAAGGAAACTGCCACTGTGCTGCCATGGTCTTTTGATACGATTACCCAGAAAGACATTTGATGCTGTAAATCTGTTCTCGTTAAGGGCTAAGAGAAAACACGCTATAGTTACCGACTTTCCATGTGGTACCTAAGTCGTAGGATAGTCTAAAATGCATGTTCAAGTACAGGTTTTCAACATAGCTGGCATTCACAGCCACACGGTCGTCAACCCCCACCGAGGCAGTCAGCTGCACCACAAGGGCTGTGGCCGGACATTCCTGATTTACACTCAGTGTACCAACAATGATCAGAGCGAAATGACCACAGGGCAGGGCGACTGTCACGCCGCAGGCATTGTAACAAAACCCCCATGTGTTCCTGAGAGACCCAATGACACAGACCTACCTTGGCACCAATGATTTTTCTGGGCACTCCCATAATGCATGAAATTAGCGGATGGTGGCGCAAGAAGCCAGTGACGTAGTTCTACTCTGCGCTGGACTGTCAGTGCGGCGGAGCTGATGATAGGGGATCTGTGGAGGTGGGGGGTGGGGTCTTTGGGCACGGGGGAAGGTTGGTAAGACGATTGCACCATCGATCAGATGGGTGGGGTGGACGCGAGAAACGAGGAAAGTACAGCAGAAGTGGACACAAGGAGCAAATGCCCAGCTCTGACGGCTAACGAATTAAGGATGGTATTTACATGCTAGCGGGCTAAGATGGGACTATGGAGTTTTCTCTTACTTTTCAGTTGCTGTCTTTGCTTGTCATCGTCAAATATGGTTGAAAATGTTTCCTCTGGGACTCACGTGGAATAATTTCCTGTTCTCCTCGCCCCCCCCCCCACCCTCCCCCCTTTTTTTTTTTTTGGTGTATTCCTATTTGAATTTGTCCTTATTTTCCCCCAGCAAGTGCATCCATCCTATCTCTCTCTACTTCGCTCTCT
>JADBJO010024969.1:5000-24428 GCA_016801955.1 Conus betulinus
AAAAAAAAGTTATATAAAAAAAAAAACCAAACGTCAAAATTTTTGATAGTTTTTGAAAACGTTGATTAAACTAATTTGCACAGGCATGCTAGTTTGCAAACAATAATGTACTCCATACTACGAACGTCTTAGTTAATGTGTGTGTGTGTGTGTGTGTGTGTGTGTGTGTGTGTGTGTGTGTGTGTGTGTGTGTGTGTGTGTGACATAATGCCATCAATACTGACAATATTCTACTTGATTTATTCTTACATTACAGATTTTACAAATTTAGTCATGACTAATGCATTATTCAGCTTAAAAGAAATTACACATGAGAATATTTGAGGAGAAGAATGTTAACAAAAGCAAACCAAACGAAACCAAACCAAACAAGCAAACAAAAAACTGTTACACTCCCCGTCTACCTCTACCTCCCCACCCACCTTTCCTTCCCTTCGACCCCCCCCCCCCCCTCCACCCTCCCCCTCTCTCTCTATCCTTTAACAGAAAGATTGGAAGACTGAAGACAGAGATGCTGGACCTTCCAACAAACCATGGTACCACACACCCATTAAGGTTCTTCCAGTATCGTGCATCTCTGCGTTAAGAGTCTCAGAGGTCCCACCAAAGACACTTGAAGTCCTTGCCATTCCAGAGGGCGTGAGGAGAGAGCTACTGGCCGCTCTAAAACACGTTAGAATTCTAGAGAGCAGGGACAGTTCATGGTCATGCATCAAATACTGAAATCGTCCTGGATAGGAAAACTGAGTTGGAGCATATCCTGCAAGAAATTAATGTCCAGATCTGCCACATTCAGAAGTAGAAGAGCCACAAAGACCTTCGAGGTAAAAGGACATAGGTGCTTCAGGTTCGACAGAATAAAGTGTAGCACTGGAGAGGTAACTGACCTTTGTCAGGTATATTATCCACACTTACCTTCATAACACGCATATATGGGAGACTTGGAATAACAGGTGATGGAAATGCATCTTGGCACAGCAGAGCTTCAACTAGTTAACTCTTATCGCCCCAAAGAGAAGCCTCTATCTTTCAAACCCATAAGCAGGACAGACTCCAAAATGACTGTCGTAGATATTTCAACATCCACACCTGCTAATCTGATCCTGATCAACACTTTCTTCAAACCTGGCCTTCTGCACTGAAGACATTCACACAAGAATGCCCAGCGAGAGGCTGGAAAACAGTAGGATGGCATTAATGGTAGGTCTGTATCCCTGCACTTAAATCTTTGAATCTCAGGAAAGGCCATCTTCCCACACTAGACTGCACTGAGCTATCACACCAGCTTCCCTGTCAAATACAGAACAGTCCTGGTCGCAATGTGCATTGCGTCGTGTGTCACATTAGGCCATCTTAAATATTGCCTCTGAAAGAAAGACCCTTGTCACCTAGGAGTAAAAAAAAAAAATCAATAATCTTACTTTCACTTCTCAAACAATAGAAACATACAACTGGACATTGAACTAAGATACCACATAAACAAGCGCGCAAAATAAACAGTCTTGGTTGTTACATAGGATTCAGAGTTGTATGCATTTTGTAGAATCGTGTGCTGCTGTTGCACCGATCCAGATAGATCTACGGGGAAATATTTCATGACTTCCTCGAAGGCCTTCACTTCCTGAGCGTCTCCAGACTGACCAGAGAAGCTCCCATTTTTCGGCACTCTTTCTTGGCCTTCGAACGGGAGATTCTGTTATTTGTTTTAAAGTTAAAGATGTAGCAGCTCCCTCCAACAGAAACCTGCCAAGGAAAAGGACAGGAGGAAAATAGGATAACAAGGGTTAACAATATGCATGAGAACATGAAAGCATAGGGGCATAGGTTTGTATAGGGTATTTATATATATTATTATTATTATTATTATATATTATTTATTATTATTTATATTATTATTATTATTATTATCATCATCACTAATATTCATCATTATTATCATCATTAACATCATCATTATCATCATTATTATACTGTTATCATCATTATAATTCCTAGTATTATCATCATCATTATCATCATTATTATTATTAATCATTATTTTCATTATTGTCATTATCAATATTTATGATCATTATCATCATTACCATGATTATTTTCATCATTATCATTATTAGTATTATCGTTATTGTTGCTGTATTTGTTGTTGTGAGTAAAGATGAGATAGAGTAAGAGAAGGGAATTAGTAAAGGGAGGGGAGAAAGGAACATGAATAATGTATAAACGAGGTAAGTAATGGACTAGTGTGATAGTGTACTTGTTGAGGGCACAGCGGGCTGGCATTGGTGGTGGTTAGGCACATGATGTTTTTGGATGTTGATGGTATCAGTTGGGGCAGAGGGTCCTTAGTCTGGCACTCAGGTAGGATTCCTGCGTGATACGCTCAGAGATGTCACTTTGTAAATGCCAAAGCGTCAGGACTTCCACATGACTGATTGTTCCGGATGTGCGCTTGGTGCGTGTGTGTCTGTGTGTCTGACTCTCCCAGAAATGTGGATCCGTGTTCGTGTTTTCCTACCACACACCCACACACACTCAATCGCACATAGACAGCCAGGCAACACAACCGTAATTCTTTTCTTATTTTTGTCTATGTTGCCTGAGCCATCAAACAAATACAAAACATCATCATCAATAAACACAAATAACGCACAAGGAAGTAACCACTTCCTAGGGGAAAAAAACTATCAGTTAACAGGAACACACTGAAGTAGCACTCTGCTACTTTTGAGGCACCAGCCTCCACTTCCAAGAGCTGTGGCTCTGTTACTACAAAGCAACAAGGATCTCACAATTCACAAGAACGACGCTGACGCTGCAGGTCGTTGTCGACACAGGCGGTGGTTCTGTCTCAGCAGGACCAGCGCAGGGCACAGCTGACAAACAGGACTTAGGAACTCGGACCCAAGGCGACGACTTCTCTCTCGCAGAAGAGGCGCTGGCACAGCTGGCTCGTCGGGTTGATACTGACATGCAGCAGCCTCTCGCACACCGGGCACGGTGGAGAATGGGGACACACAACAGGCCCCGGACCCGAGGTAGGGACAGGGACAACCAGTTCCCAAATACACCAGGGGCACACAACCTGGGGGAACTGGCCATCACAACAACTAAACTGAGTCCCTCGTCGGCTGGACTGGGTAGTCGAACTAGCCAGAATTTTTCTTTAGAGACTGGGTGGCTACCATCGTTCACCCGACTTACACGGTGTGCAGATGAACACCAGTTAGCCAGCTTAGCCAACCGGTTTTCTAGTGGAGTTATTGTAAACACTGTGATCGGACAAAAATCTGTCTGTCACACTGATGTTGTGTTGGGGATGGCTGGAGTACAGCGATATTGGTTTTGGTCGATGATGGCAGATGTAAACAAGTGTTCAGAAATGTGCGTCTTTCAAAAGATGAAAAAGGTCAGTGGTACATTCCATGTCATGTACCACTCACAGTGAAACATGTGCTTTTAGAGTGTTGGGACTTGCACGATGTAAGACATAAACACTTTTCGGCACACTCCATGAAAAGCGTGTTCAGCGATGTCCCATCTGATGTGATCTTTGAATTTCTGAAAGAGACTAATATTTTTCATCAGATCTAAGATTTTACAGAAGAAAGATTGTTTAATGAAGTTTCCAGTGTGTTTTTAGAAGGTGTAATTAAACAAAATGATTTGTGAGTTGATTTTAGCATGGTGACTGTGCTGATATGGCCTTTGGCGGTCAGTTGGGCTGTAAGCCGCAATGCCTTACCTTGCTGCTACTACTACACTTATTTTCATTATTCTATCATCACTAGTATATGTTAACCCATATTGTCTCCCCTGAAACTGTACTTTTAGTCATTCTTCCAAGACCATTTTTGCACCTAAACCCAAAGGGAGAAGCAACTATCTGTTGGTCCTTCGTTTTCTATTGTCTTGAAAGTTATTTGTCCTGCCTACAGAAGATCCAGTCGGTCGAAACGCGTTGTCTTAGTTTTTAAGGTGTTTGTTCCCTCGTTTTTGGCGGCGCAGTAATCCCACTTCTGCTCTTGTTTCAATTTCTACCCGCAGTTTACGGGTGAACAGGTAAAACACTCGCCACCTTAAAACCGTCTCCACAAGTTGGGTTGGGACCAGACAAAAATGGTCCGTCACACCCATCCCCCCACCCTCACCTCCCCTCAACCCTAACAAGAAAGACTTCACGCCTTCGATCGTCACGTATCCCATCCTAGCTATCTTGCTTATCCCTTTACATCTCTCCACTTGTTTCCCACACCTTTGTCCTCCTCGCTTCCCTCTTCCCACTTGTGTCCCTTACCCCTTCCCTTTCGTTGTCCTAATTGTTTTGTATCTTACCTGAAGAAGACCTAAGAGATCGAAACCTGTCACGTTTTGTCTTGTGATTCGTTTGTTCACAATTTGTTCTCTCTCTGAATTTGTTTGTTTGTTTGTTTGTTTTTCGGTTCTCTAACATTTATTTAAGATTTGTTTAGATTTCCGCCTGCAGTCGTCTCACTTTGCAACAAGATCTAACTTGAAAAAAAAAAAAGAGATGCTGATTGCACACCTGTGAATTCACTTACCCGTCTATTCAAATTCAGTCAATGTTGTTGATTTACATCTGTGATACTTTTGTTATGTTTAGAAGTTTAAAAAAAAATGTGTGTGTGTGTGTGTGTGTGTGTGTGCGTGCGTGCGTGCGTGCGTGCGTGCGTGCGTGCGTGCATGCGTGTGCGTGCGTGCGTGCGTGCGTGTAAGTGTGTGTGTGTGTGTGTGCGTGCGTGCGTGCTTGCACGTGTGTGTGTGTGTGTGTGTGTGTGTGTGTGTGTGTGTGTGTGTGTGTGTGTGTGTGTGTGTGATTCATTAACGTCTTTCCACTAATCGTGATATTAGACACACACACACACAAAAAAAAAAAAAAAAAAAAAAAATCGAGTGTGTAAGAGAATAAGACAAGTGCATGACTGAAAGTTATTGAGTTCCTAGTATGTGTGCATGTATGTGTGAATGTGTGTACACATATGGTGCTTAGGCGGTTATTTGAAATATATCTAATTAAAGAAATAAGTATATAACTACACTATTAGAAATAGTAAACAAACACAAAACAAACAAAAAAAAACATATATACAACAACAACAAAATCAGTGAACACCCCCACCCCACCCCACCCACCTCCTTCCTTTCCTTCCCCCTCCATCACTTTTTATATTAAGAAAAACAAAAATAATTCAGATACTGTACTGACCAATTGGACTGATATTTAAACTTACAAAAAAGTCTTAGGTTAAAGCTGGTGAATTGAATATAATAATGTGAGTTATTTTGCAACAAAACTGGAATAAAAGTATTTACAAGTTCTTACGTTTATGCTTATACTTGTGCACGCACACGTATGTGTGCATGTGCGTGTGCGCGTGTGTGTATACATATGCGATTATGTTTGGGTATGTGTGTGTGTGCATATGTGTGTGCTTATATGAGTGCGTATATGAATAATAATGGTAATTACAAAGCACTTAAATTTAAAAAAGAAAAAAAAAAGTTTCAAAGGAAATTTTTTTTTTTAACAAAATTAATCAATTTAACAACATCAAGGCACAGAACCGTAACTTTCTCCGTCCTTATCACTTTTAAGTTTTGTACAGTATGTCCATCTTCCTTCCCTCCTAACACTTATGCCCGCCCCACATACAACGAGAAAGGAACCTATAAATACTTCCCCAATGGAGTGCGCTCTAAGCATACAAAATACTCATATGTTAGAGCTGGTGACTCAAAGATGTCCTGTGCACTATTTTGTCTCAACACTGGAATTATTTTTTTCAGGTCTTGACATGTAACAATATGTTCACGTGTTATTTTCTTTTTACATAAACACACTATGTGTGTGTGTGTGTGTGTGTGTGTGTGTGTGTGTGTGTGTGTGTGTGCGCGCGCGCGCGCGCGCGCGCGCTTTAAAAACACATGTGTTAAACACTCATGTTTTGAAGATGATGGTGGCAGGTCTGTATACGGGTGTTCAAAATGCGAAATGGTAGTGTGTGATGGAGCGTATTTACATTGTACACAGTGTCATCATATTGAAGAAATGTGTTTGATGATAACATCTGTGCTACCACACAATGTATCTCCATATAACAAAGGACGAATAAGCGTCTTCTGTCTACATCTGAAAGGTAACCCATGAAACAATTCAAAGAGGTGCCCAGTGGAAGAACGAGCTGGACTAGTGTAGCGACCTTCAAAATTTCCGAATAAATTGTCTTCAACCAGGAAGACAGCAGAAAACATGTGATCCACTGACATAACTCCCAGCAACAACAAGCTGATGTCAGATCCTTCAAGCAAGAGAGGCAGGAGTAAATAAGCCGCTTCTCTGAATCGTGAGCGATGTGGGCAAATTAGGCAAATTCACCAAACAGCTCAATGGTGAAGAAGACACCAGAGCAAGTATCACGCAAGCAGGGAACAGAATACACCCTAGCAGAAACGCTAGCACCCTAAAAATGTACAGACTGCTATGCAATTGAGTGCAACATCCATGTAAGTCGAGCCTAACAACTAAATGCACAGAGAAGACAGACAAAAAATCTGAAGAGCGACAGAGCAGGACTCCATGAAGTGGCACACCAAAACTACAGAGTTGGAGTCTTCTCCTTGGGGCTCTTCCTGTTTCCATCGATAGCGTCTTGTCTGAGCTCTAAAGGGAATCAAGTCAACATTGCATGCACACAACGTGGTGGTCTGATTCAGCAAGAGCTTGCATCATCTGTTTACCATTTTCCTTCGCACTCTGTCACCTAACATTTCTACACAGAATCAGAACACATTTAGTATTAGTTGTAGTGTAAAGATCAGGAGGATTTGGCGAAAGAATTCATAGATACAAAATGTTGATAATGATAGCAAAATTCAAAATAGAGTAATGATTAGTTTTATCAATATGTAAATACCGTTTTCTGTACAGATTCTTCAAACTTTTTTTTAAAGTCGTTTTAAGTAATGTTTTTTAAAACGTTTTTTTTTTTTCTTCAAAGTATTCTAATTCATCCCATGGGTTCAGATCTCCCTCAAGCCAGATTCCTACTGTTTTGAATTTGGTTGGATTCCATTAAATGTTTAGGTGTAAATAATCGCTGACTGCATTTACTTCTCAAGTAGCTACTTCTGCATTTCACACATCAGCTATAATCCTGATATATTTCCCGAACATTGTAAATACTCTCAGCGTTTCTTCAAAGGACTGCTCCACGCTGTTTAGTACTTTCTGCTTTCTGTGTGCAAGTATTTCTTTGGCCATTAGTTCTCAAATCCAAACGCACGAGGTAACGATGCAAGATGAAACTAGATTCCCTTGTTAAACCACAGAGGTAGTTGTCCGTTATTAAGTACAGTTGATTTGATACCTTTATAAAGAGCCTCAATCTATGAACAAATATCTTGACCCAAAACCAGCAACAACAAAACTAAACTATATTTGTGGCAAAAAATAATCACATATTTTTGTTACATCTCACAGTTGTTTGCTTTCTCTCAGTCTGAACTAGATGAGGTTTTAAATAAGCCTATTAATCTGTACGTTGCAATAACGCTAACTTGAAGCCTTATATGTTACCTGAAGTGGAGTTCTGTTCGTTACAAAACGTAATAGCTTGCCCAGAGTCAATTGTCCAAAAATATCTTTTTCCCCCCAATTTCTTTTACTTAAATGACACAGCTTACAAGAGAACACGCTTTGACGTGTTTCAGAACGACATGATCGACTTATATAGGAAAAAGAATATCAAGTACAAAGCATTGCAGGGTTAGAAATTGTCGTGTTATAAAACGTTTTTCACCATAGCCCCCCCCCCCCCCCCCCTCTCCATTACTTCGTTCAGAAGAGGTCTTTATTCATGGGTCATGGGAATATTTTAACACATGCTTACAAAAAGATTTCCTTTTAGCCTTTTGTGTGTGTGTGTGTGTGTGTGTGTGTGTGTGTGTGTGTGTTTTTTATTGATTCCACAGATTCAAAACTAAATGAATCAGTTTTTCAAAGTTCCTTGTCAGCTAGAATTCAGTTGTGAATGCAGCTGGTACGTTGGGGTCTGAAGGACAGTCACTAACGTTGGTTTTATTGTAAGTGTGTCATTCTTTGACGTTAAAGAATGGACGCTATTTCTTGAGAAAGAAGTCAACAAAAAGAGCTGCAACTGGTTGCGCCATGTATCTTTCTCATCTTCTCATATTGATGCTGCAGTTTAGCACTGACAAGCACATGTCAGTAGTAATCCATGGAAGGAGTTACACTTTCGTATCCAGGTCTATCATTTATACATACTGTAAAAATTTCACACTCTGCTAGTTGCCGACCGCTGTAACCCCCCCCCCCCCCCCTCCCCACCGCACACAGACACACTCCCCCACACCACCAGTTTGCTTACGCTGATAACACAGAATCAATTCAATTCACCCATTGGAACGAATGTAATGGCCAGAGCCTTTTAGCTTTACCTTCCCAGGTCCACATTTGTCAGAGGTGTAGGGACAAGGGGCCTCGTCTTCATGCTCTGCACACTGAGACGTAAGATCACAGGGGAAGTGTTTTAAACAGGTCAGGCCACACACTACACTGAGCAGTTCCAGTCCAGGTGCCAGTCCTGGCAGTCGTTGAGGTTTCAAGTCTTCTGCGTGGACAGAGAAATAGAGTGTAAACGGTCTGCACTCTGAACTACGAAAACCAGTGAAATAGAACAAAGACATGTGGCGCTCTTCACTACCTGCATTGCCAGCGTCTTCAGGGAACTGGAACAAAGGGGGGTAACGAATTTTGAACGTTTTAAGAAATTTCTGCCTGGAGCTACACCGACCAAGTAATATCGTCATTGACCTGTAGCGTTTTCTTCTCTGCCAGCTGTTGACGCTCAGCATGATGATGTGATCAGCTGGTCTGGTCAGAGTGACACAGCTTTGGATAACTGCTGACATGGGGTGGATCCATCCAGTCCTGGGGTCTGTATGTACCCTGCACAAAGCAACTTCCGTATCATCTTAAAACTGGTCATGTCACGAACGCAAAAAAAAAAAAACATTAGTTCAACAGCAATGTTTTCCATCCCCACAGTATAAACATGGAGAGGGGTAACCACAGTGATTGGCAGTGTGTTTTGTTTTCAGTGGTATTGAACGATAGATTTCAAACGTTTGGGTCCGTGTAATGGACATGACTTAAATTGTCGAAATAGTTTATAGTCATACCTGCTACCTACAGCTATGGAAACTGGTCGCCAAACAAAGCACTGTGAACATGTGAGTTATGTCCACAATGGGCAGATTTCAAATGTGGTCCCAGATGGTTTGAAATTACTCGACACAGTTTTAGTTGAGTGATATGCATCCATATCTTTGAATACAGTTACTACCTATATGAACGCTTGATATACCTGGGCAAAGAGAAAGAAGAAAGAAGAAGAAGAAGAGAAGAGAGAGAGAGAGAGAGAGAGAGAGAGAGAGAGAGAGAGAGAGAGAGAGAGAGAGAGAGAGAGAGAGAACTGTTTTGGAAAAAAAAAAAAAAAACAGCAACAAGCAACCAGGCCACGCACAAAATATACAAATCCAAACACACCAGATTCATAAACTAAGTTGATGAACCTTGTCATTCTGTGTTTACAATAATGCTTTTAGATACATTTAGGCTCTCAATGGCATATAAACATTCAGGTCTGTCTGGCTAACTACGCATGTATGTGGCCATCAACTCTGAAAGATTGGATCCGAAAAGGACACACACACACACACACACACACACACACACACACACACACACACACTACATAACCTTACTGTGACAGACCGTTTTTTGTCCAGTCACAAAATTTTTACAACTGCGTTAGCCGAACATGTTCACCAGCAAACCGGTTGATTAGTTTACCTGACTGACAGCTACTCACCTGCGCACTGTATAAGCCAGGTGAGCTAAAATGGTCAGTCAGTCTCTACAGCAGTTCCAGCAATGCAACTTCCCAGTGCCTGAAGAGGAACTCCGCACTAGTTGCTGTGGCAGTCAGGTATTTCATTATTAGCGATTTGAAATCGCAAGCCAAAATCGTTCTCCCCTCCTATAGGCGACTGTTACCTTCTCAGCGCCTAGTAAACGTTTTTAGAAAAAAAAAAAGTATTTGTTGTCGTTTGGTATATCTTGTGACTTGATAGGGCGATAGGAGGAAATTGTTTTTTAGGAAGTATGAATAGAAAGACGAAAAAAAATGTTTGCTGACGAGTGATCGGCAAAGGAGATGGCTTAGCTAGTTCATGGTGTTATGATGGAAAACAGTTTTTTGTTTATTTTGCTAATGTATGAGAATGACACAATGATAGTAAGCTCTGGAAGTGAGTGATCGAAACTATCATGCATTAATGGCTGGAACATTTATTCTGAATTTTGATGTGGGGGAGCTAAACGAAAACCCTTTTGATATGTATTCATATGTTGATAAACAGGAAATCATGTCGATAAGTATTTAAACCATCTTTTGATATGAATACTGAATATCTATTTGTTGATAAACAAGAGTGTGCGGAAATCATTCCTTGATATGTATTTAAGGGCTGTTACTGTTACTTATGAATAATGTTATGAACGGAAATCATTCTTTGAGATGTAATGATTCTGTAAAATGATGAAAACATTCTTATCTTGATGAAAGAGACAAAGGAAATCATTTTTTTTTATATGCGATGATTATATTCTTGGTTTATCGTAAAAGGTCTATATGTGAAATCTTTTCCTCCAATGTGTAAAACATGATTTCGGAAAGGTCTATGTGGAAATTCTTTCCCCCCAATGTGTAGAACATGATTTCAAAAAAGAGAATGTTGTATTGTGATGCTGTATCGAAACTTTGTAGATTTCGCTATGGGTATTTCCCCCCAAGATCTGGTGAGATATAAAGTAACTCTTAGTTATGAATATGATTAATAACCATGATGAATAATAGCCATGTTAAAGTAGGCTAGATAATCAATGTAGTTATCGGTTCCACCAGATAAAGTCGTTGTCTTGGTGTGACCGGGAACTGGCTGCCACTGTGCCTGGGTCTGGGGCTTAGCCAGAGTCTACCTCTGTCTTCACCCTGCTGGGGGTGTGAGAGGTCGACGTGGGAGTCGACTTTGACCCAACCTGCCACTGCGCCCGGGTCTGGAGCATAGCTGAGATCTGCTCCTGTCTCCACCCTGCTGGGGTGTGGAGAGCTTGACGTGGGAGTCGACAGTGACCCGACGTGCCAGCTGTGCCAGAGCTGCCACTGCTGCCGAGCCAGAGCCGCCGCTGTTGAGGTATTTGAACCAGCGACCTGTTGTGCCAGTCGTATCAGAGCCGTCACTTCTGCTGTACCGGGGACATCGATTTTGTGGTGTTAGAACCAACATCCTATTTGTATTTGAGCCACAGCTCTTGTTGTGTCAGAGCCTCGCTCCTGTTGTGGACAGAGCCGTCACTCCTGTTGGAGACAGCCGTCGCGCTTCGGTTCTGTGTGGACTTTGTGAGCTGCTCCTCCTGACTACGTGAGCCCCAGGAGAGACCTTCCTCCACAGCGTTCTTTGCGAGACTTGTGACGTCTGAGAACTGTCGTGTTGGGCCGGACGTGGCCAAGAGAAAGTAACATGTATATGCCTCATGTGTTGTATGCTTAGAGTTACGGCGTACATTAGTATTCTGCCTTATTAATATTGTTGGATTTATTGATGTATCTTTGTACATTTGTGTGTTGATGGCTCGGGCAGCATAAAAAAGAAAATTTTGCATTGAGACTTGTTGTCTGGCTGTCCATATTTCGAATGGTGTGGGTGTGTGTGAATAATCAAAAAAGTACACGCATCCAAATTTCTGAGAGTCAGACAAACGGACATATGCACCAACCCATCAGTAATATCTTGTGACCCCGACGTGATATCGAAGACATGTTATGGATGGGTTGGTGCGTGTGTCTGTTTATCTGGCTCTCAGAAATTCTGTGCCCAAGCTAGACATAAGACAATCGTGGTGTGTGCCCCGTAAACACTCTTCGCATATTGCCATTTACATACAGCACGACTGGGTTGTGTTTTTAGAAAGAAACGTGTAGAAAAACGCTTCATGAATCACAAAATACCACAAATTGCGAAGAAAAGAAAATCAGCGAGCTTCCTGCTGCCATTTCAATGTTCAATGTGGCTGAGACTGTATTCCATAAAAATCAACCACCAGAAAAAACGATACTAGACATGAACAAATCAACTTTAGTCAAGGCTGTAAGAGCCAGTAATACATTTATTAAAAAGTGATGATGGCATGAACTTGATGGAAATCTTGAACATAAGAATGTCTCTATTGTATGACAATTAAAAATAGCAAAAGGTCTAACGCAACGTAGTCATAAACCACTAGTTTTGATTTATTAAGAAGAGTTGGTATTTCCTACGTTTTTTTCCCACTAACTGAATCTCATACATTTCAGAAGCAATCCATATATATTTAGTGAATAGAAGCTTTTTTTAAAATTACAATTCTAGAAAAATCTTTGGTCTTGGATAGCTGATAAATGTAGACACAGACTTTTTAAAAGTTTGTTCATACCATCGAACCAGGACTTAGAATTCTCGATGACATCACCATTATTTCATGGCTTTTAGTCTGTTCAATGATTATGTCATTCATGTGAAGAGAAGGGACACTACTGCAAAGATTTTAACTTTTTGTGTGGCCATGTGTATGAATTAAGTCTATAGTGCAGCAAGGGTATGTGAATTCACTCTCATGGGTTAGACAATTCATTGATACTCTTGTGTGGAGAGATCTCTTCATAATTAGAATCTCTGTATACATGTTGTAAAAAATAAGCAAATCATCCATGCAGACTGAAAGCAATAGAGATCTTTATGTGAACTGGGGTATAATGTATTTGTTGGGCAAATCCGAAATATAGATCAACAAAGTGACAGCATTATTTGATACATGTTATTAGTCATACACCTTGGGTTTTCAAAGAAACAGTGTGTTATATACAAAGTCAGAAGCCCTGAGAAGTCTACGATGAGGACTGGAGTTGTTTTATTACTGTTAATATTGGTATCCATTCATCACCTGGAGCAGTCGGAGCAATATGACAAGAATAGTTCGCTCTAGGACCTAACTGACATGGATGACATATACTGAAGTGACCAAAACATTAAAAATCTTCTCTTTAAATTTGACTTGTTACGAATGTGAAGACACACACACACACACACACACACACACACACACACACACACACACACACACACACACACAATATTTCCCACATGAAACCAAACCCAAATTAATACAATTTTAGTCTTAGATTAGAGGTCCAGTTTTTTCTTTCCCCTATTATGTAACTCTAGGCTGTAGACTTTGTAAGGCAATCTATGTTGTTCCATTTGTGTTATTCTTAGCCCGTACGAATACACTTTACTACTGAAGTTTAGTGTATAGGGTATCTATTGGTCTCTCACTACACCAGATCGTTCGGAGTTTTCAAGAAAACACCAATAATTTCTTTATAGCATACCAGCGAATTTTCTCAAGATGCATAGCAGCAGAATCAAAACCCCATATTTCAGCACCGTATTGTAGCATCGGTTGAACTTGAGCATCAACTGTTTTTAAAGATGAAATCAAAGATCCATATTTAACATTGTTAATTTCTTCAGTATACACAATAACGCATAATTAGCTCTACGTGAACGATCTTTATAAACGAAGGTAAAGCTTAAGCGTGTAGAAAAAATACATGCCAAGGTATTTGTAAGCATTCACAATGGGCACATCAGTTCCATTATATATCCACCTTTCTCTGGCTGCAAGATATCTACCCTTCCTGAACACAACAATGTTATTTTCATTCGTGTTTATATTTACTCGAACTGAAGCAGATGCTCTTTCTAAACTGTTCAGCTGGGTTTGTATACCAACTATCGTTTCAGACATCAGTGCAACATCCGTCAGCTAAAAAAAGCATGAAAATCTTTTTTTTTTTTTTTAATCACCTGTGAATTTTGCACCGTATCGTCCAGAATTAGTCATTTCCTTCGTATCATTCATTAATGAACAAAGAAAACAAATGGGACCATAAACATCCCCCCCCTGTTTAACTCCAGTTTGTACAAGTTAAATAATTAGTCATATAATACTCCTGTTCGCAGAATCAAAGACTTCCCCATAATCAAAAAGGCAACATATAATTTACGATTCAAACAAAATTGTTCTGCACAAATGCCATTAAAGGGAACATGTGATCTACGATAGAGTAATGTCGTTTAAATCCCGCTTGGCATTCACCTGTAAGGTTCGTTTCCTCTACCCACTCCTGCAGTCTTCCCTTGATAACAGTATGTGTGTACCATTTACTACAAATATAACACAGAGAAATTCCTCTATGATTATTTGGAACATCAATATTATTCTTTGTATATAAAGAGAGAACTACTGATTTTGTCCATAGATCAGGAAAGCCACCCATGTCACATAGAGTATTGAAATACGTTGTAACAAAATCCAACATCAGATTAGACTTGCATGCATTTTTCATCATTTCACCAATCATACTATCAAGGCCACTAGCTTTATGACTTTTCAGATTTTTCAAGCCGTCATAATTTTATCCCTTGAAATTGGACGATTGAAATAATCGTCACTGGAATTAATATCATCACTGGTATTATTGTGATCATTTCCACCACCACTGCCTTCCTCATCTGTAACATCACCTGTGTCTACGTCATTTTCAAGCAGTTTCTGAAAATGTTGAAACCTGTCTTCCAAACCAATGTTAATAGACGGTTGTTTTCATTTATTGTTAATTCTATGCATTGAATTCCGAAACTCTCTCTAGTCATTCACAGAAGAAACCAACAGTTGTACTAAATGACTGTTCAACTGTTTACGTTTGTGCTTCAAAAGAGTTTTGTAGTCATGCCTGGCTGCACATTAAGAAACATGATCAGGTGGAAATAATGTGCGACGAAATTTATTTAAAAGGTTACGAGTCTTTCGTTTACCATTACGACATTCTACGCCATACCAGTCATCAGATTTGTTGTGCATTTACATCAAACTGTTTTGTTTGTTTGTTTTTTTGTTTGTTTGTGTGTTGTGTTTTTTAATACATTCAGCTGCATCTTTTAGGCAATGGTTAAATATATTCAAAGATTCGTTAATATCAACATCAGTTTTTTCTAATTGCCATTTCTCTATTCTCTGCTGAAATTCAGGAGAGCACACTGCATCACCGAAAGTACTGGCATAAGTCTTATTTCAACTTTAAGTATCCAACAATGTTTATTTTTTGCATTATTTATGTTTTCATTAGAAATCTGAATTTCATCATTAGAGACATATGCTCAGATTCACTCTTTCTAACACATGCAGTTCACAAGCATTAACACGTTTTGCAAACAAACACGTGACATCATGAAATAATATTTATTGACACTATTGCGTCTCTCAGAAATGTATGTGTAGCGACCGTCGAAATCGCCCTGACACATACCATTCACACAACTTATACTCAAAGCAGTGCACACATTACTCAACATCTTACTATAGTTGTTCAGTACAGTATCTTCGGACTTCCTGTTCGTACATACAGGGTTACTTAAATGCCCGACTGGCTCCTACCCAGAGTCGAGTTTGCTACAGGCTCAGTTGGGAAGACTGGGACCACTCAGTCGAGTTCAATCCACTTAATGACTGCGTCTCTGAGAGTGTTTACTCAAATCTCCTGACCAACACTGCAGGTGTCTGTTTTTTTTCTCAGGCCTGGTTGATGCCAGCATATATTATGAAAGGGAGCATAGAGCACAGCCCTGTCATGCAGTATCAGACTGGAATGGAAATCCGTAGCATCATCTTCATCATCATTCTCATAGATCAGCATAAACAGTCTCAAATTCTGTGGTCCTTCATGCCCTGCTCTCATGGTATCAATGTACTCTCCACGTCTGAGGCCTTGGTTTAGTTCCATCAGGGTCACTGGTATCAGCAAGCCCATGGGAGCTGTCATTGAACAGAACGTGGTGGCACCCTCCAGAGGGAGAGCTCACTCATGCCGGCTCTGCGACTAAGCAACTACTGTTGTCAGTAGCAGGATTAGTAGGTGGTGTCCCGCATATGTTGGATCTGAACAGGCGCCACTGAACACCACCAAAGTGACTCGACAGCAGTGCAGTGTCGCCTCCGGTGGGTTGCCTCTTGATGACTTGACATCGACTGCTCCCTGAGGATTGCCGGTGCCGGGGCTGCTGCAGGACTGACAAGGCTGTGGCTGTGGATGGGGGATCACAATGAGCGGCGTGGGTGCGATGTCACTGAAGTGGCACAGAAGATGGGGACAGCAAAAAATAAAATTTGCTATATTTTGCATATATTTTTTGATGATTTAAAATGTAGTGATTTGGTGTGTGTGTGTGTGTGTGGTGTGTGTGTGTGTGTGTGGTGTGTGTGTGTGTGTGCGCGCGCGCGCTCGTGTGTATGCGTACGAGCATGCGTACGTGAGAGTGTGTGTGCGTGTGTGCGTGTGTGTGCGTGCGTGTGTGTGTGTGTGTGTGTGTGGTGTGTGTGTGTGTGTGTGTGTGTGTGCGCGCTTGCTTGCATGCATATGCATGTGGTTGTATCCTTTTTAAACAACGGTCTTAAAACATGTCACTCACCCTGCAGATGGAGAGACGAATCAGTGAGTTGCAGCTCCAAATGCTGCCTCTCAGTCCGGTGAACAGCAGAAAAGGACAGTGATAGGGACGCAGTTTTATTACAACCATCAACGAACTTGTCACACTTATGATCAGACTGGGAAAACGTCCTTAGACACTGTGACATTGACAGTGTCTGTCATACTATATTGAATAGGGAACGATGTGGACAGTTTGCATTTTGTGGAAATTCCACTCTCTTTGATGACACTGAAATGGTCGGAATATTTCAGCTCGAACTCTTGTGTGCACTCGTTGATCAGAAACCGCGCAACATGTGTAAGGTCGTACGTGGAGTACTAAATCACACTCCCATTTGAAAATACTGGCAGGACTTTGAACACGGAGATGACCATTTTGAGCCTTCGATAGTAAGTTCTTTTTACTGCTGGGCTTTGCAGGGCATGTAGACAAACCAGAGATATATATGGTCGCGTTCTGTGTTTTACTATTTCTAGTGCTAAATCTGTGTAGAACGTTCTCCTGTGTCGGTACATTGATAATGGTACCTTGAATTGACAAAAGATTTAAACGGCGCTGGGCAGGTTCAGTCACTGCTACACCATGTAATCGTTTTGTATGCTTGGTGGTGGTTATGTTTTTCAGAGGCGTTTAGAATCAAATGTACCATTGTGCTGGGTATTTTTTTTTTGCCTTTTAACTGTTTGTCGGGGGAGCGCTGCCATTTGCTGTCAATACGTAAATATATGCAGAGCACAGTAATCACTAGACTGGTATCCTTTAATTCTGTATTCATTTTACTGCGCCAAATGATATTCGTACCTCTGGCCCAGCTGTCAGTGGGTATGTACATTTATGAAAAAAAATTACACTGATTATTAATTTTGTCGTAAACGACAGGATGTCAGGACTGTTTGTAAATACACACAGAGGATGTGGCCAAGTTGATTTGAAATAGCCTACATATTTTCAGTTTGCAATTAAATATATGGATATGTAATACACAAAACACAAGCATCGTTGTAATAAACGAAGACAAAACAAAAAAGCAAGCAGCAAAGACAAACAAACAAACAGAAACAGACAAACAGAAAAAAAGAGAAAAAAAGGAAAGAAAGAAACGACGACACTGACTTTCAATAGTTAAACAAAAAATACCTTGAAGAAAATTTTGAAACGGTAAAAGTTTTGAGAAGAATGTAAGGGTTATCACAAGTATGGCAAGCCCTTCGCTGTTTTGGGTAGCACTATCTATGAATTGAATGGAATCCATATGGATTGATAATTCTGTGTTTCATATGTATATATGCGAAAAAATTATAAATCCATTATGTATGTATGTGTGTACATACTACATACACTACATACATAATACATACATCATGGACTGGTCTGCCGTGGTCGACGAGAAGACGTCAGTGAACTATGCATGTGTGAGCACAAGCCAAAGCTGGACAAACACAGATACGTCTAACAACACTTGGGCATGTGACTGCTGTCCATTGGGTGGGGTCGCCTCTCCTTGCAGGCTTGGTACTTCTGGTACAATTCCTGCAAACGCTTTTCTTCGATGCTGCTATTTACTCCTTGTGTGGACAGCAAGTAGCAAGTGCCAGGCACTGCGGTCTGTGGGCAAGGTAATTCCAGCCCTGAAGCGGGATGCCACAGGAAGCCAGTGATACTTTCAGGCAGTCCTTGAAGCGTTTGAGTGGTCGCCCAGTGTTTCTTGTTTCCAGCTGCCAGCTCAGAGAAGAAGACCATTTTGGAAATCGCGCGTGTCGTCCATTCGTACCACATGTCCAAACCCACTTCAACGCTCCACTTTTCATAATCAGCGAATCGATACCAGGCATCTTTGCTCTGCGAAGCACTTCTGTGTTGGAAATCCTGTCCTCCCAGGAGATGCCCATGATCTTACGCAGGCAGCAGAGGTGGAGCTGATCCAGAATCTTCAGTTGTTTCCTGTACAGTGTCCAGCTCACATAGCTGTAGAGCAGCGAGGTGACAACGACTGCTCTGTAGACTGCCAGTTTGGTACTTAGAGTGATGCCACGCTCTCTCCCCACACTCTGTTCCAAGCCTGCTGAAGGAAGCTCCTGCTTTTTGTCAGTCTGTTCGACACTTCTTTACCCAAGCCTCACTTGAAGACAAGCAACTCTCCCAAAAGTAGGTGAAGATGTGCAACATTCTTCAGGGTCGTGTCCCTCGATCACGATCTTTGGTCTGGAGGGAGAGGGCCGGTGCTGGCTGGACCATCACTTCTGTCTTCTGCAGGCTGATCGTTCAAGCCAAAGGCCTTTTGCTGCTGTGCAGACAGGCAACTGGGAAGTTCTTGCACCTGCTGTGATCCCCGGGTTGGTACTGGAGAGAGAGCAGAGAACAGCATTGTGGCGAAACATGATGCTGAACAGGGTTGGGTTCCAGACACCATCCTTGGTTCACTCCGTTTGGACAAACGGTAAGGGGTCAGATCAACAGTGCCGTTTTCTTTCAACTATCGAGCCCATCATGCCGTCATGGAAGTATCGTATTATCGTTGACAAACCTTCAGTGGGGCAGCCAAGGTTTGGACACGTATAGCCCACAGACCCTCTGCGACTGACTGTTGGTATCGAAAGCCTTTGTCAGGTCCACAAAAGAGGATGTAGAGTCTCGACTTCTCTTCCTTGGCACTTTTTGCCCTGGCTAACAGCGACGATCCGGTCGGGTTGTGTCCCCCTGTTGCTCCTTGCAGTCACCCTGGCCTCGCAGACGACACCG
>JADBJO010024970.1:0-24427 GCA_016801955.1 Conus betulinus
GGCCCGAAGTCGGCTAATTTCACCTGAGATGGGTGGCCAAACGGTAAGGTTCGGTGGAGGTTGTTAACGGAACCGGCAATACAACACTGAATAAGGAAACACCCGAATAGGGGGGTCACTGGGGGGAAGATGCCCTGGCTTCTAACGGCCTAAGACCAAGTTCGGACAGATCTCATTCACCGAAGTACAGAGGTACAGACGTGTTAAGAAACCTGTGGGGCCTCTCGGCCAACAGCTTTTTGTTCGGGGTGGCAACACACCGTTTTGGTCGGAGGGTGGGATGCGGTGAACGGGGCGGCCTTAAAGCCGTCTATAGCGCTGAGCGTGGTGCCTTGGAGCGGTTAGGCACAGACTTTCAAAGCGAATGTTGAAATCATGAGGCCGTTGTGCCGATATGGCGACGGCCATTTGTGCACAATATCAAGTGGATTTGCACTCATTAACAACATGGGAGCCGGCGCGTTAATAGAAAACTAACAAAACCCGTAACAAGAACAAAGGGACAGCATCAAATGAATAGTGGGTGAACAAAGGAAGCCGCGCTAACAAGCAGCACGAATCTTGGTTCTGTCTTGACAAGAACAGCCCGAGGATTAATGGGGTGACAACCACCACACCCCCACCATGCACGCGCACTACGCCACACACCGCCTCCCTGCGCGCGCGCGCGCACACCACACACACACCGGGCGCGCGCGCACACCGCAAAGGCTTGCCCACCCACTCATGCACCACAGACACATGTCGCTCCCACAACCCATAGACAAGGACGACAATGGCACAGACAATGTTAGGTATGTACCCAAGGTCTGACCAGCCCGCAGGTTACACATCTTCGCTAAGTCAGTAACCATGAGACCCTCTTCTTAAATTCTCTCACCGCAGTCATTAATCCAATTATCCATCAGCTTCAAATCGTGCGCAGTGTGGTCTCGAAACTTGGAGAATGTGGGTGTAGCATATATGAACTAGTCCGCATGCAGTGATGAGAAGTACTACTGGCTTTCCGTACATTAGAACTGTTACCGCACAAATTTATCACCACTGCACAAAATGTCACAATGACATTTTGTGCAGCTATCCACTGCACAAATTGTCACAATTTGCACAAAATGTCACGTTTGTGACAATTTGTGCACCTGTATGCCTTTTTTGAAATCACTGCTGCACAAATTGTCACAACTCACTCTCTATCCTGTGTGGGTGCGAGTGTGTGGGTGGGTGGATGGATTGGTTGATATACTCTATGATGTCCATGTATCCTTTTTGCGTTTTTTCAATTCGGCTTGCAATTCATAATTTTCAATTTTATATATAATAATTATATACTTTTTGGTCTGTATTAACTGCACATGTTTACGAGAGGTGACAGCCCAGACGATATGGCCCATGTTGGTTGATGAGGCTAATAGAAACAACACGATTCGTCCTTGATTCGCATATTCATCATCTCTTTCGCACTTTTATTAGTCTTAAGCATAGTGCCGTACTATGCATAGTATGTATGTAATTTTTCACATCTGTTTATAATTGTCAATTTTTTTCTTATACAGTTTTAGATATATTTTGCCGTTTTTCCCTCCATTTAGAGAGCACGGAGCTGTCTTTTATTCTTCTGGCAGGGGAGCAGGTTCTTCTTCTTCTACTCCTTTTTTTACACACACACCACTCACACTCAACACACACACGAACACACAACACACACACACCGACACGCACACCCTCTCTCTCTCTCTCTCTTTTTCCCTTTTCCTTTCTTTTTCTTTGTAGTCTACGTAGTCTAAAAATGTCCGTTTTGGCTGGCACATGGGACAACACCCACACACACACACACACACACACACCTCACACTACACACACACGACACACACCAGAACACGGGCACGGAACCTAACAGTCCAGGGCTCTCGCTTTCCTGGACAAGGCGGCGGACATAACACACTGACAGGAGGTTTGTGAATATTTTGTGCAAGACTGAATTCGAAAATGGGGCATAAGGTGCTGGCACAATTAAGGGTCACACCTGCGAGTTGTGTGACATTTTGTGCAGGTCCTTCACCGCATAAGAATGGGTCACAACATTTTTGTGCAATGGTGACATTTTGTGCGGGTCGCAGCCCTCCATCTCCTTTGACTGAACTCCATATGAACAGTGAGTCCAGTCTTCCGACAGAGTCCAGGCTTCATGCCCTGGCTAACGGAACCTGCAGCCATGGGTCTGTGAGTTTTTGGTTTCCCCGACTGTTTGATCCAATAGCAACGATACGTCTGGAAAACCATGCTGCTCAATAGGCACGGACGGGGAAGCATCTCCATCTACGTCTGCTTTGTCCTCACTACTGACTGTGATTCATGCGCATTTTCTAGTGAATAATATGTGAATATATAGGTCATAGTAACCTGCCTCACCATGAAACTGGGACAACACTGTCTTGAAGTTCTTTGTGTGCCATTCAGTAATTTTATGGTGTTTTGGGTCAATTTGATTTTTTCAAATGTCCTCATTCACCTGTTTTGCATCTGAAGTTTTTAAGAGTCAAATTTGTGATATTTTCTCTTTTGTCATTGTCGTATTACTGTCAAATCTGTTCACCCTGAACGTCAGCACGCACATTCGCCCCTTATTTTCGGATTTGTTTTCTTTTTCTTCAGATTGGTCCATACATCACATCATTGGGCAGGTTTTCCGCCTCTCCTCACTCGTTTTGGTCTGCAGTGTTCATTTTTTAGATTCCCTGGACTGAATCCGCACCCATGCGCCTTTGATTGTCCTTTGTTCGCATCCAGAGATTTAGGGTTATCATCGTTTTCGGTAGACCACTGTGTGGTCACCTGATCATCCTAACCACCAGTGGTTATTCTGCTGTCTTCTGGTGGCTTCTTTGCCAAGGACGCATCTCCTATGTCCTTGGCTCTCCACGGCCTTCCCACCTGGCTGAAAGACCGATGTCCCAGTGCCACCAGTCCTGACTGCGTGCAGTTTGTAGGGAAGAAAGGAGAATATTCTGAGTGTTTATTGGAACGGTTACAGAGTCTTTGAGAGATGATTACGGGCATGACGAACGATCCATGCATTCATGTTCAGGCTCTCCTGGTCAGCTTCGTCTCACAACTGGGTTCAGAGCTGGAATGCTGGGATGTCGGTGGCCTTTGGAAGGCAAAGATTGACAGCAATCATGGCATATTGCTCTGTGGTGATCGGGATTCCTGTGTGCAACTCTATCTATGACGATACCCAGGACAACTGTCTGTTGAGATTGGGTCTCTGGAACTCCATTCCTCTGTGTCCGGGCCACAAGCCCCCAATACAGTTTTTCCAACTGTTTTCTGATTCTGTCAGCCTCACAAAATGAACCGGGTTTCTTGGTTTTTGACGGTCTCTCACTTAGAAGTTTTGCCGTTATAAACGTAGGTAATCCTTTTCCCTGAGTACATGAATGTTCGAGATGCAACTGTCTCTGACAGGTGGTGAGAGATCAGGAGCTATTCTAAGGCGCCGCTCTCGTCTGAGACAATCTCTCTGAAAGACTGTGTTCCCGAAGCTGTATCGCCATCTTTTTCGACTGCTGAATTGCACCGACACATCGGGGTCACTCCCAGGAGGTCAAGGTTTGCCCCACTGAGTCACAGTAAATGTCTCCAGCTGGCTGAATCTGAAGGCCTCCACGATGTCACGTGAATGATAGCTCCAGCTGGCCTGCGGGATCAAGGATCAGTTCCACAGCAACAATTAGAGACACGACAATTGAACATAGTTTTAATGTTTTCAGGCCTGCGGCCTATAACAACGTGAGGTGAGGTGCAGTGCACACATAAGAGACAAAAAGAGCCAATTGAACATAGTTTTAATGTTTCAGGCCTACGCCTATAACAACATTAGGTGCAGTTTGCACACCATAAATAGAAAAAGATAAATAACATTTTCGATACACTATATGCTAAAAATTTATGAGGTAACTAATTATTCATCCTATGTGGGATACGAGTTCTCTGTTTCAATTGCATATAAAATACATAGGCAAGATCTCTGTAATATGCAACATTTTTGTTTGGATACGTTAACTTTTTTTGTAGTTTTGTTTCAATCGGGGGGTTTTTAATTCCATAGAATTCACGAACACATGAGTCTGTGCTTTCAGTATGTTATTTTTCCTCTCGTGAAAGCCAATACAAGCACATGCCATCTTAATAGAAAGTGGAGTTGTGTCTCAAGTGGTATACGAATAGGATCCATGAGCTTTGATATTTTCTTCGTAGGCTATTTATATTCAGTGGTAAGCAGACGATCTCACGGAAAATACATTTGTAATTTGTGGTAACGGTAAGAGTTCATAAGATTTTCTTATCTTTTTAAAAGAGGACTTGGCATGAATAGATCCGTGTGAACCGGAGTGAGCACTTTCGCATGTGACTTATGAATAATCCAATCTTGCTGAATAACAGATCCCACATCCTTGTGCTAAATTCTTTAAACATTATTAACATTTCCGACCCCACCCATAGACCACACTCAGAACAATCACCGTAGCTTTCAAGACAACATTGTATATCACATGCCCAATTTATTTTAACGTTCTGTCCTTCAGCTCTATCAGAAAGCTGGTGTCAATCAAGGAAGTATGGTTTGCTTTGGCTCTATTCAGCTCCATCTATTTAAAACAGAACCAAAGCTAAGTGCTCTTAATGTGCTCTTAGTGGTCTGTTATATAAAACTAGACCGACCAGTCTCTCGTAACCATTTGCGTTTGGTCCTAACACTTAACATACTAATACTCTGACGGCCTACGACAGCAAATGGACCTGGCCAAACAACAAACTTCGAGAGTGAACTACAACGTGGAAAATGGCAATGTGCAAAGGGAGCGCGTAAACAGGCTAAACCAAGGAGGTTGGGAATACGCCACAATTGCCAGCGAATATGGCGATCAATGGGGGAAGGGACATGGCCAGGGGCTGGGAACACGAGTTAGCTTTGACGGGCGAATCCTTGGTTCAATAAGATTTGTCCTGATATTACCCACAAAATCCAGAGCAAGAGACTGCTTGCAAACACCAAATGCCCTTTGTTAACATCTAGCCAGTATGGAGGAGCCGGTACCTCTTGGCGGGGGCCCCCCCTCCACTTACTGTTTCGATCAGGTCACAGAAACATTATGCGACGAATGTATTTTTTGTTGGGGACACCCTGAGCTGTCTATTAGAGTTCCGAACAGAAGCAGATTGAAGATTAGTTTGAAGGTCTTCCCGTGATGTTCTTGACTGATAGCCCAGGGACAGTAGACCACAACTGGAACCCCAATACTATTCATCTTCTGACTACGGAACCCCTCTGAGCAACACTACTCCCTCCCATTGCGAAAAACAGGTTGTCGAAAGAGAGATTCAAGTGAATGCTCGGGTTTGAAAGTTAGAGAACCAGTCCTCGTCACCACATACAGTTGACACGAAGTTGTATTGGTGCGACAAACTGATGGTCCGACCCCCCCCCCCCCCAGGTTGCGGGTTTGCATCGATTACAGGAAGCAAACACAAAATCACTGTGGTTATGACAGCAAAAACCGTGTCCCGAGCATTGAGGGAACTTCTCTTGTCAACTGTCAGGAAGCAAAAAATTTTGAGTCAAATAGCTTAGAAGACTAAAGGGTATTTCAAATCCCGATGGCTGGAAGCAGACAAAGAAGGGAAAAACAGCTTTTCCAGATCACCTTTGGGACACTGGTTCAATGGACCGACAATGGCATTTTAGGATTACAAACACGCGCCAGCTTCTTTGCCAGAATGATGCACGACGCACTACAAAAGTTCTGATGTGGGAAGCAATAAGAAGAAAAAAAAAGTTTTTTTAATGCAACAGTTTGCCTGCGTGCCAAGACGGTACAGTAGAATGGACGATCTGGGATAACTTGAGAGCTGTTTTTTTTGTATTTTGTAAACTCCGGAATTTTTGGTCTGACAGCTAGACCATCGCACCCAAAAATTCGTGCTGGATTCCCAGACTCTTTGAGTTTTTGGGGTCAGTTCATGTCTTGTTGGGGAAATGAACACCAGAGGAAAAAGAAGGTAAAAAGATCTTGGCCTGAGAAGAGATCTACTCCAAAGAAACAGATACGATCACTCCTTGGATGTAGTGTCCTATTACAAAAGATATAGACCGAACATTTGCGTCCTTGACAAGCCCCTTTGAAGTGACACTCTTAACAGCCAAGGAACAAAAAAACAAAGTATCGTTCTGGTCAGGAATGAGTGCTTAGAAAGCGCTGGGAAGTGTTCAAACAACACCCTCAATTCAATTCCCTGTGCTGCTTTTGTTTTTGCCTCTCTTAGAGGATTATTGTTTGGAGAAACTGATGGCCAGCTCCAAAGGCATGGGAGGCTGTACTTTTGCAAAGAAAAGAGTGGATTGTTACACCCTGTGGCAAGATGCAAGTAAAACGTTCTCTAACACACCAGTAAATATCAACAATTGAGAGGGAGTGTCTTGCCATTGTTTGCGCTTGTGAGGAATTTGCCGATTCCTTACTGGAAGACAGTTTCGGTTACAAACCGACCCACAGGCCATTTTACGTTTTTGCAGTCGTCCAAGACCAAAAATATGCGGCTGTATAAGATGGCTTTGTCATTGCAGGTCCTTCTGTTCATCTGTAACTGCATTACTCGCAAAAAAAGGGACAAACTGCACCAACACACACACACAAACCCACACCGCACTTTCGCACACTGCCCACATAGTCACAAGAGAACCAACCGCTATCGTACAAAGATAGCCTAATAGCGAGTACCCAATGTAGAGCACGACCACCCTCAACATTACACAGCTTATCATAGAGAGCACACACAATACCTGTAGCAGAAACCCGCACTTTCTGCAAATCACACACTATAGACACATCCACACACCTTACACACACCAAACAACCTTGAACCCAACTTGTCGAGCAATGCGAAAACGCGAACTTAGAATCAAGGGGTGAACTGTCCGTGAGATTCGCTGCGTCGCGCGACACACACACACACCACACACACCGCTCCCAACGCACACACATTGTCCCATGCCACACCCATCATAACCCACGGTGTACATCAACACAAAACTTGTTAAGGTCTGACCAGCTCGTTGTGGCCTTAGACTGCTAGGTTTCCATGACATCCCGCGGCGATAGATTATCAGCCACACGAACCCAAACACATGTAACCGTCCCTCTCGTGCTAAACACAAATCCCCAATCAAGAAAACTTCTCACTCTGAAGGCACGTGCACCTCTATGACCGGGAAGATAAAAAACATGAGTAGATGTTCGAGACGCTCTGACATATCTCACGCTCCTCGTAGCATCAGAAATAGGATTTATCTCATCAGCCTCCGCTCGAAAAATAATCCAGCGTGCTGTGGATCTCAAAACGGTAGAAAGCGGTGCAAATGTGTTCGGGAGGGTGCTGGTAGGTTACAGCGGTAGTCCGACTTCAGAGCCGGGTGCAGATGCTTATGACGCGAGTAGCAGCCAAAAAAAAAAACGCGTCCTTGGATGAAACTGTGAACTGCAAACTACCATTCTTCGGCAGAAGTATCCCGCATTACTTTTTTGTTGTACATTGCGTTTCTCTTATTCTTCATAAACAAAACCTGGGTGCGTTATAAAAATTTTCTCTTGTGTGATTTTACACTTAGCCTACTATATTTCTCCTTTTTCGCACGCGTGCAGTGTGTCAGCCGCTCGCCTTGCAATACCATGTTCTTCCCTCATCATTTGCGGCACATTACATCATACCATTTGTTTTAAACCAATTTGGTCTTAGCACTCGTGTTTTTTCCAACTTGTGCATTTCCATCTGCTATTCTCGCGTACTTCTCACACAGAAGCTGATCCCGATGAAAGCTTTAAGTACCCCGCGGCCAAGCGGGTGCCCTCCTACGTGGTTATCAACCTGTGCAGAGAAACACACAATGAAAACAATAAAAAAACGATAAAAAAATAACCTCGCGGTGGTACATACGAGATAGACACAGGTGAGCGGAATTTACTATGCGGATGGGATTCTAACTGCGAGCTAAAAATAATGCGCTTTAGGGCTGTGCGCCATTTAACTTTTAAGTATGGGGGGGGGGGGGGGGTGTGTGTTCCTGTTGGTATTCAAAATAATTGTTTCTTGGCCATGGTTGCCGTGTTCTGGAAGATTTAACTTACCAAAAAACTGATGTCGCCAGTTCTTTGTGGTGATTCCTTACATTTACTCTCATCGACATCTAATTTCAAATATAAGGCACCAGAATTGTGAGCTAAGTAATGTTGCTGTATATTAACCCCAACTATAACATGTTTGTACTGGAAAGCAGGGACACCCAACATATGCTAAATAGTAATATATTCATTTTCAGAAAACAAAAAAACGACAGGGGGGGGGGGTCATTGTAGCGCACGGATCTTGTCTGTTGGTAAATCACACTAGCATTAGGCGAGAAGAATCAGCGATGAATCCGGTTGGTAGTACCATCTCGTACAAGGGCGTGGCGGCGTACAAGCTGTGCAGTGAGTCACTTATTGTGGTGCTAGTCTAAGATCCATTCGGGAAGGGTGTCTGTGCCTAAATTGCGAGGATGACCGCGCGAACGGGTCGGACCCTCTCACGTCCTACTCCTGGGATACGAAAGAATGCTGCCTCTGTGTGCTTGTGTGCGTCCTGAGCTCTAATACACACAAAAAGAACCGTGGTGGGGCAACAAAAAAACACCAACGTCAACTGGGATTGGGTGTGCCACACACGATCCGGTCCCACGTGTGGGACAGCCAACCGGCGTTGGGCCGCGTCTTTTCGCGTGAACAAGGGGAAATTTAAAAAAGAGGTATGGTGGCAGTATGGGTGCGGATTTTCCCCGAGCTTGTCTTTTACCGTTCTAGCCGCCACTTAACGGCCATAACGGCCCATGAACGGTTGGTTTACTTTTTTTTATGAATATCTTAAAAGAGTGAAACTCGACCGAATCGAAGTTCTGAAAAGGGTCGTGGTAAATGTTCATTATGGGTCCAGGCGGCGGACGCATGCGCCCCACTGTTTTTAATTTGTACAGTTATAATAAGGCCGTTACTACATGGCTAGTACAAGGAAATAAAACGGCGCATAACGTTGTTCTTCTTTTATAGACATTTATCTTAGAAAAGTACTTCTCGACTGATCGTTCCTGAAAATTTGTTAGGTATGGTTTCACACTTCCGGTTCTCAGATGATGTTCCCATGTATTATTACCGTTTACCGTTAAACGACTATAGCCGTTACTAACGCTATAACGGCCCAATAACGGGTTTTTCTTCTTTATGGAATATCTCAGAAAGTACTTGGCCGATCTTTCTGCGAAAATTTAGGTACCATGGTATGTTGAGGGCGCTACTATGGGGGAAAGGTGGTCACACGGATGATTGCCCGATGTGTTATTTTAACCGTTGAGGGCCGTCTAACTAAACGGCTTTCACGGCCCATAACAGTTTTCCTATGGTAATACTCTCAAGAAAGTATTTGGCTCCCGTATCTCGTTCCTCTGAAAATTTGATGAAGGGTTGTTCATTATGGTCTCAGATGGGTCATCCAGATGAGTGCACCAGATGTGTTACCAGAAGAATAGCCGTTACTATCCGAAGGCGACAACGGCCCGCAAACGGTTTTTTTCCTTCGTTTTATCAGGAATATTGTCACCGCGTTTACTCGTAAAAAACTAGAGTGTGTGGCGTTATATTCTTTGGGCATCTTGGTGGGTTTTTTTGTTTTTTGTTTTTCTTGTTGTTTTTGACTTCTAATTGATACATACGGTCGGATAACCTCCATTAGCTCAAACCTGTTTTATATTTAATTTTTTTTTGAGGGTCCAACCATCTGGCTTTGGTTCTGGTCGCAATGATAGGATAGAACTTCAACGTGTTCATTTAGTGTTTGTGGTTCCCATAGTTAGTATAGAAGGATCTCCTTCTCTCCTTCTCTCTTCTCCTCTTCAACTTCCTAAGAGTGCCTAGGTTACATTACCTACCTGCAACACCTCCTCATCGGCGCCACACACAAACACATCTCGGAGGCAGTTGTGAGTCCTGCGACCAACGGAACAGTGTGATGTGCAACTGGTCCTTCTTTTGTGATGAGGTGGAGTACTGTGGCTGGCGTTGGGAGGATCCCTGTGCTGCTTGGTGCTGGGTACTTTCCATATCGCCCTCCTTCCTTTCCACCCCTACGGTTGTTGCTGTGTGGTAGCTGAGGGTGTCGAGATGATGTTCATCCTGTAATGGCCCGCACTCCAGATGGCCTAGGTAATGTGCCCGGAGCAACTGGCTCTTCATTAAGGTTCAGGCTCCCTCACTTTTGTTGGGAGACAGTTTTTTGAGCCTCTAGTTTTTCTTTGCTTCCATTCTGGAGATTCACAAACATCCACCCAGTGCTACCATCCCTCATAGAGCTGGCAAACAAAATGTCTCACCTATGCCGCGTGAGGACTTTCAGTGTCAAGTTTCCTAGCTTCTCGGACACGTCCCTAAGGCAGCGAAACTGCAGATAACCATCACCACCATCGCTGGGAGCATCACGACGTGCTAGTGCATGCTTGCCAACAAGGTCATCAGCTTCCTCCTTGCCTGCGAAATCGCACCTGTGTACGGAAAAAAGCTCTCCAGATATGCTATGAAATCCTGGATGGTAAGGGTAGGTAAAAGCTCAAACAACAAACAGAAACCTTTTGCAGCACCACACTCAAGTGCATTCACTATTGGTCCCATGTGAGATGTCTTGCTTCTTGTTGCCTAGGGGGATGACACCAGCGACAAATGGTGTGTTCCTGACAGAGCAGCGATGGTACTGTGGATTTCAAGCGCACAAACTCACGTAGTCACCTGGATCAGGTGACTGGAATATAAAGTTCTGTTTGCTCCTGCTTATCAACAGCATCCAGACTGTGCAGTGATAAGGTCTCTGTGTCACGCTCTCCTTCTATTGGAAACTACAGAGATGAGTTTGAACATCCATGGCGTTTTGAGCACAGACCTGTCTTGCCCCGCGAAGTCCCAATGGAAAGAACCTTTGGCTTACCCTGTAAAGTGGCGGAGAGCTTTCTTTGCACAATAAACGGTGCAGTTCACTCTTTGGTTTCCCAGTACTGGACTAGGAACTACGTTTGCCTGACACCCTTGCCATTTTGTGTATTGGTCCAGATTGACGTGGATTATACAGTTTGCTCTGCTTTACCACCCTGGCGTCCTCCCTTGTGTGCTTCTCAGTGAAGTTGGGAAGATCTCCATTAGACGTTCAAAGACTAGATGAACACTCTCATCATATTCCCGTGCACTTTGAGTTTCCAATGTAGCTATGAAGTGGTCAGCCCGATGAGAGCACACGTCTTGACCCAAGGTGTCCTTTACCCATTGCCTGACAATTGCCCATTTCATCAATTACAGTGATTTGCAGGTCCTTAGTGCTCAAGTGGAGCAATGTCATTGGTGACATCCTCTGTGCTGGAGATCAAATAATTTTGTTTGACAGGTCATCAAGTACAGCCATCAGCTTGCCGTTTTGTCTGTGTGTATGGTAGGATGTTCACCCTTCACTGTGACAACAAAGGCTCGTGGGTGGGGAGGGACGTGAACTCTCATGCTGGCCAATGCTCTCCTTGAGGTTTATCTCGTGGGCGTGAAGCGTGCAACAAATAACTTGCGTCGGGCAATATAGTGATCTGTCGTCCTTCTGAGCTCCACCACCTGATCAGCCACTTTGTGTTTCACCACTGACTTGCACTTTTCCATGCCTTCATTTGGAATCCTTCTTCATTCTGGCGCCAGATAGTACTGACCTCATTCGTGTTGATGCGTTCCTCAGCCAAAGTTGGCATATCCTGTCCCCCCTGTGCCCAAATGTCTTCTTGTTGTTGCACACATCTTTCTGTGCACCTCAGCTGGCATCAACACCTTTGTGATGATGTTGGTGCGGGTCTTCACCCTCGTACTTCATAGGATTCACATGGACGATATGTGCACACTCTTGAGTGAGCGCACTGTTCTCTTACTTTCCTGAATCGGTTCCAGACAGCCGTTGACAGGTCATGATTTCCTTACGTATGTTAGGTTGTTGGGGAGCCCAGCCATCACATGTGCTTCTTCAGCAAACTACTCAGCTCTGGAGCTGTAAGGAAGAAAATCTCCCCAAGCACTGGCATTCTGTGTAATGCCCACGAGTCCTCCAGTGACTTTTCATGATGCGGTTGATGTGCTCAAGAGCATGATCCACCCCAATGGCACAGAAGGGGATCTGGTTTTTTGTGACTCACACAAAGTTTACACAAATGGAACTCTTGATGGTATGTCTGGATCTGTGATCTAATGGCTGTCAACCTCCTCAAGGTAAAGTGGAGCCAGCCTGGCATACTTCTTGCTTGTCATAAGCAAAGAAGTACTTGCACAGAGCATCAAGGGACGACAGGGTGCAGCTCCCAAAGACCATCACGGGTGGTACCGGATGTATATATGAGTAATACCATCCTCATGTAGGTCCGCACACAACTTGAAGAGTGAACTTTGTGATCCCTTCTTATCCAAACCTCGGCCCATCATTTTCAGTACCCTTTGGGAATCAAGGATAGTTAGCATATTTTGCTGCTCTTTCAACATCTCTTGTTGCAGGTGTTGAACACGACTTTGGTCAAGCTGCTGTGCTGCCTCTACCACATGGCCTTCTTCAGATAAGGATTGATCCTAGGAAGAATTCAGCTACAGAGAGATCGAGCGGGCCTGGACTGTAGTCATGTGCATTTCTTATTTCTAAGGCCTTAAACTATCATGCAAAAGTTAGCTGCTGTGGATCATCATTGCGTCTTCCTGAAGGGGAGAAAGGTGAGATCTCAGTATTACATGCTGGTTTGGATGGGTCGTGGCTGCAAAGTTCAACAAAAAGTTTAGTTGAATGATCATATAAACAGGATAGACAGACATTCTGTAATAGAGCCCACTGTAAGTTCAGATTGAATATTTGTCAGAAACACTTTAGAAAACACAATGTACATTCTTTAACATTCTGGCACTCCAGACTCTCAACACAAAGCGTGATTAATACAGTGCGTTTGGGTCAAATGATGACTTTTCAACTTTGACGCTGTGTCAAGATCACTGAAGGTCCACAGAAAAAAAATGGCGACAACATTTTTCTACTTTCTGGCAATGGGCTAAGGACACATTCATAATAGTTGCAAAAAAATTAATATATTTCAAACCCAACGGGGAGTCCCGTTTATCTGTTACACCCCCCCCCCCCCCCCCCCCCCCCCCCCCCCCCCCCCTTTAGATATAGGAACATCTTGGTGTTTCTTCACGACCATTTCCTTTGCCAGTGACGGTACAATGGAATAAAAAATTTTTACAGGCATGTGCGTGGGGACTCAATGTGTTTTTCCTATTTTAAAGATTTGGCTATCAATGTCAAATCTAGAGAACATGCAAAAAAATTTAATAGTGCTAGTTGCTTGATCAGCAAGAAAAGTAGAACTGTCATCAAAATGTGTTGTCGACTTAATCCATTTAGGGGTGACAGCTGAAACATGTATGTGCACAGTTCCATTAAATCTCTTGCCAACCCATCAACCAATTTATCTTCTGAAGATCTGCACCTTTCATTATAATTATCCAGAACAAGGTCATCACCAGTTAAATCCATAATTTCTAGCCCCCTTCTCCTATTCTAGCATTGAAATCCTCACAAACCAGAAAATAAAAGACTCTTTGTCTTCCTTTCATAAAAAGACAACAAGCAAAATTGTTCTAATTTGTCTAAAGTACATTCAAAATCCTTGTCATTGTAAAAGACACTATCTATAGGGGTGTTATACATATTAACAAATAATACGTCACTGTCACAGCCAAATAATGTTTTACAAAGCTGCAAACAAAAGATATTATCAGCATTTGTTTCAATCTGTTTAACAACATTTGACTACTTTCTTTTCCTTAAAGTAACAACCCCTTCTGATCAGCGACAATTTGACTACTTTCTTTTCATTAAAAGTAACAACCCCTCCTGATCCGCGACCCATCTGGATAATTTGCTTGCAGGTGAATGGAAAACAAGACAATCTTTAAAGTAAACACCAAAATTAAACGAACTGAAGGTAACAGTTTCCTGCAAACAGCAGACATCAAAGGAAGTAATATAATTAACAAAAATTAGGATCACACAAGTTGGCGGTCAGCCCATTTATGTTCCAAGAAAACAAAAGAAAGAGAACTTGATAAGATGTTTGTAGTGTGTGTGTGTGTGTGAGTGTGTGTGTGTGTGTGTGTGTGTGTGTGTGTGTGTGTGTGTGTGTACTGTCGTTCCCTCATCAGCTCCATTAGTTCCTTCGTGAGAAATTACTACTTCTTTATTACTGTCTTCAATAGTAGGAGTAGGCCTAATGTGAGAAGCTGTATGTGGTGTTTCTATTCTTTTGCCCACTGTTTACTAAGCAGTGTATGCGTGCAGAATCAGCTAGGCTTCGGCCTGTTTCTACGCTTGTGTGATTGTTTTGGTCTTCGCGCACGTGGCTTTCGTTTTCCATGAATCATGTAGATTTGCCTGTCGCTCGGTGTAAGTTACGATTGACCGGTTCTGGGGTCGACTACTTCGCTCCTCGTTTGTTGTCCTCATTTTGCACACGGCGGAGGGCTACAGGGAGTCGCTTTCAGTTTGTCATTGCATTTTCTCGAGTTGCTGGTTTGGTGGCTGCTACCATTGGAATGCTTGACGTAACTGGCTGGACGTGAGGGGGACTACCACCCGCGTCGCCGGGGATCCCGTTTTCTCTAGTTTCACCCAGCTTTCGATCTGCTGACTCGGTGCTTCTCAATTTTTAGTTGACCTCTTACAATAGAAACCGATCTTCCCTTGATCTCTAAGAGCTTTCAGTTGCTGGGACCGTCGTTTTGTCAGATCCTGACTCACTGATCTGTCAAGTCATTTCTCTTTCATTTTGGTTCTTCCTTGCTGATCTCTCATCAAAGTCATCAGGTTCCCCGATTTCTGGAAACAAGCAATGGCCGGGGTGGCGGGGGGGGGTGGTTTTTTTTTTCTGGGGGTTAGGTCTACCGAGTCTGTGAGCCCTCTCCACGACGTCATTATCCCACAGCACGTGAGGGAAAATAAGTGTGTTCAGAGTTTCTTGATCAGTTAGGCACTGGCACTTCTCATTTCTACTGCCAGTCCTCAGGTTGGCCAAAGAGACTTGACGTTGTTGCGTCTGGAGAAACTCTCCAAACGATCGATCTCTTGCTGCATGCTATGGATTGTTCTCTAACATTTCTTTCTTGCTGCTCAGCCATCTCACGAATGTCTTTTCGGTTATCCTTTGCTAGTTCTCCATTCACCTGACTGATGCTCTCACAAAGATCAGACACTTGACTGCTGCAGTCGCTTGATTGAGTCATCGATGAATCTCCTTAGCCTTCATAACTTCATCTACAACGATCGTCCAGTGTCTTCTCAAAGGCGCACGTCATCTTTTCCAGAGTTTTCGTCTGCATTTTCTGAGTCTGAGAATCCTGGATGTTCCTTAAAGGTGGAGGAACCGGACCCCCGGGTTCAAAGGAAACATCTCTACGGGAGAGCCAGATTTTGCACATTGCCAGACACAGTTTATAACCCCAGCAACGCCCACACCCATCCGGGGACAACATGGAATGGCTTCCCACCGGGCTGTTGACGTCACACGACTCAACACTCCATGCTGTGTTATTTAACACTGCTGTTGAAATCTTGGTAATTTGAACACAGGGTTTTGGTCAACAGGGTCAGAAAAGGCAGTTTTTTATGCTTGTTTTCGCACGCCCCTGCGACGGCGAAAGCCAGAAAGCACGCCAGCCCACGCGTACAGCAAAAAACAATGGTTCCCCCACACTTGCCTTGTACGAGTGTGTTGTCATACATCTTTGCTGCATGAGTTTTGTCGCTGCTTCGCCGTGACAGGGTTGAAAATACCAACACGAGCCCACCACGCCTCGATTACTAATCATTTTCACCACGGAAACGATGGCATAAAACTTACTTGTCAATTTCCAAACACACAACTTTGAAAAATTTAGCACTTTGGCATATATTAAATTTTCCGCAGAAGACACAGTTTCAACCGACAACACATCTTTCCTCGCACCATCTTGCACGCGCACCAGCTTCCAGAGAACAATGATAGTCTGAGATGTTCGGCCTCTGTCTTCTCCATATACTCACCCACATTGATCGAGTTCAAACTGCAGGTTTTTTCCATCCTTGCTCAGCACCCTCCAGACTTTGTTCCAGTGTGTCAAGGCATAACCAACATTGTCCGGTTATCTTCTTTTTAAATCTTCAGTATTGTCTAGGTGATCTTCAGTGTGTCACTCGAGTTCTCCAACATCGCTGAAAAATTCGTGAAATCATTAACGTCTAGACTCTGAAACTTCTCGTTTACAGTGTTTTTTCAAACATGTTGATTGTAACTGGAATTCATTATGCATCTGCGCAAATCGTCACTCAAAAAAACCAAGCAGTTGCATGACATTTGGCTGGGCGGGAGACATATCCTTAACTGACTTTTTTTCATAGGCCTATTACTTGCTGATTGATTCCTGATTGACACTGCTGAAGGACACAGCGCTTTCACTCTGAGTCTCACAATAGGAAAATGTCGCCCATAATCTGTTCGACAACTGGGAAAGCTTGAAAAAAAACCTTCTATACATGTTTACACACACATCACTGACATGCGAAACATGTGCTGAAAGAGGTCATCACGAAAAGGTGAGTTACACTGTCAAAGCATATCACACAATTATTCTACTGTTTAAATTTACATAAGAAGTACATTTATGATCATCCTTGGAATCTGAGGAAAATCTAAATGTGCACGATGCACGGATGCACCAAGGCATAGACAATTTTGTGTGCCCAAACTTTTGACTACAGGAGTACTGCCGAGTTCACACTTTAACAAAACAGACAGCATTCTTAGGCATTACTAACACGCGTTGAAGCCATGCTCCCAGAGACTGAGAGAGAGAGAGAGAGAGAGAGAGAGAAGAGAGAGAGGAGAGAGAGAGACAGAGACAGAGAGAGAGAGAGACAGAGACAGAGACAGAAAGACAGAGAGATAGAGAGAATGAGTGGTGCGGTCCTGAAGGAGAGGAGATAGGCCGTGGGGTCTAGAAGTGCAGGTGATAGGTCTGGAGACAGACACACACACCACACACACACACACACACACAACACACACACACACACACACACACACACACACACGTGTGTGCGTGTGTGTGTGGTGTGTGTGTGTGTGTGTGTATGTTATGTGTGTGTGTGTGTGTGTGTGTGGTGTGTGTGTGTGTGTGTGTGTGTGTGTGTGTGTGTGTGAGTGCGAGCGTGCGTCCGTGCATGAGCTTGATTGAATATCCTGGTGAGAAATAGACAAACGTAATATAAATACATATACAGGAAAAGATAGATAGTTTTCATCACCCGAACTGAAGCTTGAGAAGTTCAAGTGCAAGTCCAAAACACAGTTCAATTAGTCTTGAATTTCTATGATTCTCCCTTTGAACAATAATGCAGGTGAACTCCGGTCTCGAAAAGAAACAACACATCTCCCTACAGTGCATTGCCAAATCATTCCCACTGGTATGAGGTCTGACCTGGCTGACAGTTACTGATCGGAGTTAACTGCTCTTCTGCCTTGGCGACAAGACTGTTCAGATTCAGAGGCTTCCTCCGTCACCAAGCGCACTTGCCTGTGTGCATGATTACTGGGAAAGAATGAACGCTGCAAAGCGGTGTTGCCGGTATCCTCTTATCTATTGCAGATCTGCTGTATTTTCACAACAGAAGGAACTATTCCCCGACTGTCCACTGTCCAAAAACTGTTTTCCAAAGATTCCTTGATAGCACTTCGAAGATAACTGGGTATAATGTCTCTGAGATCTGCTGTTCCACGAGCCTGCTGCTCCGCGGTAATTTCATACAACAACATTTAAAAGAATAACTTGAAATAACTTACATGTGTATGAACTTGAACCCCTGTGGTAGTTTTACGTAGAAGCAATCAACTTCAGAATATAATATATCCAAGCCTCACACACGTTGTTATCTTGAAGATCATAGTATCTTTTATTTCATAAGCGTATCCTAGAAGTAAAAGATTTTTTGTTGTGTGTATTTTCTTTTAAAAAACATATTCTGTTAGTGCTCTAGGACATCGCAATACCAAAGTCTTATTTCTGATTTCTGAACTTTTCAGGTCATTAAAAAAGAAAACTGTCGTAACGAAACTTTCTCTCGTCTACGCATAAACATACACAGGTATGCGCGAGGACATGCGTGCATGTACAATATACACACAAATGCATTTTATACATACACATGCAACTTAGGCAAGTGCACACACATGCACTCCTGCACACACACACACACACACACACACACACACACACACACACACACACACACGTGCGCGCACTTACACACACACACACACACGCGCGTACGCGCGATTTATGCAGAACTGCTTATTCCTGATTTCTTGTACCATAGCGTCAGCTCCGTTATTTCTCCTCATACACAGACTTTTTTTACACCCTAAAATAATATTATGTGAAAAGGCGTAAAATGAAGAACACACATACACACCCGCACGCACAGAACTATTTGGCTTTAGAGGAAACAAATCACACAAAGAATTAAAACCAAACTTACCTCGAGTTTGCACTGTGTAGCAAATACCGTCGCGACCATTGCTGCAACAAAACAATAGGTACAGCATATCACTTTGTGAGCCATACGCAAGAACAGAGCAGCATCCGCACACATGTGTTCAACCGTAATGTACCTGAAGTTACTTTCGAAGGCATCAATGATGCTTTCACACATTCAACTTTCTATCATAATTGTTATTAAAATCATTATCCTTCTCACTATTATCATCAGCATTATAATTATCCATATCTTTATGAAAGAGGCGATTTTTTTAAAATACAAACAGAATATTTATTTATGAAGCGCTGTATAGACTTCAAATCTGGTGATCGTGTTGATCCTGAATCCATTTACATCAGCTTACTGGTTTTGTGGATATTTGATGCAATGTCGGCCTGAAAATTACTTTCTTCTGGTTAAAAAATTTCCACTGACCTGTGACCTGTGGTCACATACACTGGTTGCGTGAAGATTGCATACAATAATTTTCCAAAGCTGAACAAAATAGCGCGATAGCGTAATGAGCGGGGCAGATAGACGTTTTCTTTTTTTAAATGCCAACAGATGACGCTATTCTCAATCGTGACGCTTATCCAATTAATAAACCACAACCAATCTTGACTATTATAGTCATGATACTTGGACAAAAAACGTGGAGGGAAAAAAAACAGACATATGTTGGAAAAGCATTGAAAAAAACAGACATTATGGGCGGGGGGAGGGGGGGGGGGGAGGGCGGCGTGTGTGTGTGTGTGTGTGTGTGTGTGTGGGGGGGGGTGGGGTGTGGGGGGGTGGTGTGTGTGAGAGGTGTGTGTGTTAAAGCGATGTGGTGGAGGGCCCTGTGCTCTCTCTGTGTAGAAGCTACAGTCCCTCGTTGTCCTGGGGTAAAAGAACTGCTGCGTTGGTCCCGCCTGGATCTTATTTGTTCAGACTTTAGGTGCCGGCAACTTGCTGTTCAAAGAGTAGTCTGCACTGTCAAAGAACCTTCAGCGTCAACAGCAGGCTGCCAGAGCTGACGCGGCCGACTCTACAGAACTACCTGTCTACTGCAGGCTGCTAGAACTACATATCAACTGCAAGCTGCCAGAGCTGAAGTGGCCGACACAACAGAACTACCTGTCTTACAGGCTGCTAGAACTATCTGTCTATTGCAGGCTGCCAGAGCTGAAGTGGCCGAACTACAGAAATACCTGTCTACTACAGGCTGCTAGAACTACCTGTCTACCTGTCAACTGCAGGCTGCCAGTAATGAAGTGGCCGACACTACAGAACTACCTGTCTACTACAGGCTGCTAGAACTACCTGTCTACTACAGGGTGCTAGAACTACCTGTCTACCTGTCAACTGCAGGCTGCCACAGCTAAAGTGGCTGACACTACAGAGCTACCTGTCTACTGCGGGCTGCTAGAACAAACTGTCTACTGCAGGCTGCTAGAACTACCTGTCTACCCGTCAACTGCAGGCTGCCAGAGCTGAAGTAGCCGACGCTACAAACTACCTGTCTACTACAGGCTGCTAGAACTACCTGTCTACCTGTCAACTGCAGGCTGCCTCAGCTGAAGTGGCCGACACTACAGAACTATCTGTCTACAGCAGGCTGCCAGAGCTGAAGTGGCCGACACTACAGAACTACCTGTCTACTGCGGGCTGCTAGAACAATCTGTCTACTGCAAGCTGCTAGAACTACCTGTCTACCTGTCAACTGCAGGCTGCCAGAGCTGAAGTGGCCGACACTACAGAACTATCTGTCTACTGCAGGCTGCCAGAGCCGAAGTGGCCGACACTACATAACTATCTGTCTACTGCATGCTGCCAGAGCTGAAGTGGCCGACACTACAGAACTATCTGTCTACAGCAGGCTGCTAGAACTATCTGTCTACTGCAGGCTACCAAAACTGAAGTGGCCGACACTACATAACTATCTGTCTACTGCATGCTGCCAGAGCTGAAGTGGCCGATACTACAGAACTATCTGTCTACTGCAGGCTGCCAGAGCTGAAGTGGGCAACACTACAGAACTATTTGTCTACAGCAGGCTGCTAGAACTATCTGTCTACTGCGGGCTGCCAAAGCTGACGTGGCCGACACTACAGAACTATCTGTCTACTGCAGGCTGCCAGAGCTGAAGTGGCCGACACTACAGAACTATCTGTCTACAGCAGGCTGCTAGAACTATCTGTAAAACTGAAGTGGCTGATACTACAGAAGTACCTGTCTAGAGCAGGCTGCTAGAACTGTCTACTGCAGGCTGCCAAAAACTGAACTGGCCGACACTACGGAACAATCTGTCTACTGCAGACTGCTAGAACAATCTGTCTACTGCAGGCTGCTAGAGCTATCTGTCTACTGCAGGCTGCCAGAGCTGAAGTGGCCGACACTACATAACTATCTGTCTACTGCATGCTGCCAGAGCTGAAGTGGCCGACACTACAGAACTATCTGTCTACTGCAGGCTGCCAGATTTGAAGTAGCACTACAGAACTACCTGTCTACTGCAGGTTGCACTTAAAAATAATCTGTGGAACAATACGGACAATGCCTTGTCAACACTACCATCCTGTTGCAAAATAGTCTAAGAAACAATACAGACAATGCTTTATTTTCACTGTCATCCTGACTCCTAATAATCTGAGGAATGATACAATAATACAGACAATGCTTAGTCCTCACTGCTATCCTAACTTGAAATAATCTGATGAGTAATAAAGACAATGCTTGTCAACACTGCCATTCTGTCTCACAATAATCTGGGGATTGATAAGGCAGTGCCTTGTCCTCACTCTCATCCACTTGAATTATTCACTTGGATCTCTGAGCATCAAGTGGATGTTACGGGTTCAATTAGTTGACGTCGTAAGCAGACTGAGTACAAGCACTTGAAGAAGTCTAGCCTGTACAGTTGGTAATGCGTGTTGATGCCATTGTCAGGCTGGTTGAAATGAGTGTGGACGACGCTGTCGTAGTTTTTTAGAGGATAATTACTCTGTGAAAGTAACCCCGATGTCGTTGGGAATTTTCGATGTCCATTTGGCGAGAAGTGGTCGTTTGCTAGGCTATTAAGTAGAAATGTGTGGAAATGCTGATGAGTAGGAGAGCGCAGTTAGAAGGGAATTCTTTGTGAATGTGAACAAGGTGGCAGAGAAGCAACATGGACAAGGGCAGGAATAGTGCTCGCATCTTCCAGGAGCACCCAAAACACCCCATTTCTACACAACTCCTTCGTCCCCCGAACAGTGAGGGAGTCGAACGAAAAACTTTCCTGTGAGACCACTACAGCTCCAACAGTAGTGGTATTCTTCAGCCGCCTGCGCTGCAGCTCCAGTGATCTGCAGCACCCAACGCTGGCCACTAGTGGAAATCCACACTAGATTTGTACATGTATATAGTTTTAATCCTGTTTCACCCAAATAAGCCATCCAACCAGCTGGCACTCAGCTAAACAGTAGAGCCTCTAACGCCAATTTGGCCCAGCTCTACATAAGGAAGAAGAAGAAGAAGAAGAAGAAGAAGAAGAAGAAAAAAGAAGGGCATGGCCCAAGGGAGATTCTTTGTTTAAATCCCTACACAAACTGAACGGAGAACGGGGAGGGGTGGGGACAACAACACGATACGATAGAAAAAGAGAAGACTGAGCAGGACTGGCTAGTGGACGAAAGACGTGGTCTGGGACGACAGAAGTGGAAGCAAGGTCTTAAACGCAGGGACTGGGCGTCAAAGAGAAGATGGAAACAAAGACCAAGTCCGAAATCCAGAAGTGAGTGAAGAAGAAGAAAAAGACTTCTACATAATGAACAGTCGCTACAGACGACCATGGAGACCCAGTCCTGCGACTTGGTGCCAGACAATCCAAGGCATCACCATTACCAAGTACTGAAGCATTTTGCTGTCACCTGTTAGAGACTTGTGGTGTGGTATGCAAGTGTGTGTGTGGATGCAAACCTGGCCAGGTAAGAAGCCATTGTAGCATATCCAGGATTAGGAAGGATTGATCTCTTGGTGTTGATTATATTCTTTTTCATGCATTTGGATTTTGTATGTATAATCATAACAGAGCAGAGACTATATTTTCTTGTTCTCAGTCGTGTCAGATAAGACGTGAATGCATGACGCTCCGTTCTCAGAGACGGTGAAATGTTTGGTAGGTGCATGAGTGTACATTTTCATGTACGAGTGCAGAGATAAGCTTGGTATGTCAAGCCTGACTATACATCAACTTAGTTCACTTAAGCAATACCGTCACAATTTCTCCCGTCCTGGACACTCCCCATTGCCACCCGACTCACAATAATCCGAGAAACAATACAGATAATGCCTTGTCTTCACTGTCATCCTGACTCACAATAATCTGATGAACAGTACAGACAATATACTGTCATCACACCATTCTGACTCACTATAAACTAAGAAGTAATATAGGTATGACTTGTCATTACTGTAATTGTGACTCCCATTAATCTGAGGAAGAAGACAGACCATGCATTTTTCCTAACCGCTATCCTGACTCCGAATAATCTGAGAAGAAATTCAGGGAATGCTTTGTCCCCACTGTCAAAGTACAGCCCTCAAACTTACCCGTGTTTGATGTCCACACACATGTGATGTGTCCCTGTGGTGGTAGGGGTGACGATCAGTGTGGAGGTCATGGTGCTGGGAAGTGCCCGTGGTCACAGTGGGCGGACCGAACACGCCATTAATACCTGGCGTACGCTGGCCAGCAGTTATCTCTAGCCACCACTGAAAAATGTAATGGTTGTTGAAGTAGTGATTTGTTGCTTCTGTCACTGACTTAGTAACTATTTAGAAACAAGATGATTATATCCTGGCTATAGGTGATAAACTGAGGTAATTATTCTTTATCGGTCGGTGGTGGGACGTGAACACCAGAATCATATGACAGAGCGGCGTCAAACCAAAATCATAAGCCGATATAAAATTATACAGCCGATATAAAACCAGAATCGTAGGACAGCCGGTGTAACGCCAGAATCATAGGACAGCCGGCGTAAAACCAAAATCATAAAGACAGCTGGTGTAAAATCAGAATCATAGGACAGCTGGCGTAAAAACCAAAATCATAGGACAGACGGTGGTAACACCAGAATCGTAGGACAGCCGTGTAGCACCTAGAATCATAGGACAGCTGGCGTAAAACCAAAATCATAAGACAGCTGGTGTAAAAACCAGAATCATAGGACAGCCGGCGTAACACCAGATCATCATAGGACAGCTGGTGTACACCCAGAATCATAGGACGGCCAGCATAACAACCAGAATAACAGGGAAGCTGGTGTAACACAAGAATCCCGTTGGAGCCGGAATCGCCCAGAATCATTGGAGAGACGGCATGACACCCAGAATCGAAACCGCCTGTAACTAATTGTTTTCGTTGTATTTTTCTGCCCGTCAGGAATAGAGTTAAAAAAACAAATAAAAACAAAGAATCAAAAAAAAAAAAAAAAAAAAAAAGAAAGAAAGAAACAAAGCTTATACGTCTCCAAATGCAAAGAAGCATACAATTGACACCTGGTAGACCGAAAGTCCCATTGCAACGGGGAGAATTGACTGGTCCGGGCTTTCTCATTCTTCACCTCACAACAGAGTACCTCCCATTGAAATGTTTCCGGAAATGTATTTTCTAGTTTCTTGCACGGGAATGTGCGGCAAGGGAGGGGTATTGAATAGGCAAGGACAGGACCATCACGCAACCCCCCCCCCCTTCTCTCTT
>JADBJO010024971.1:0-24427 GCA_016801955.1 Conus betulinus
TTTCCACAAAGGTTAGTATTTGGGCAATGGTAAATCGCCAAGAACTAGCTGAAGAACGAAGAAATAATGAGATGCCGTTCGTAAAAGAGAACGATATATTTTCCCACAACACTCAACGAAAGTAGATTATATCAAGGATAACTAGCCATAAGGGACTTTACTTAATACACGCCACCACCACCACCACCCCCCACCCCACCACCACCCCACCACCACCACCGACCAACAAGGACAGTTCATAGTTCCCAACAACGACAGTTCACCCTACAGATCCTATCATCCCTATGTGCGATTAAAAATAAAAAGACAGAGGACATGCAGGACTCCTACGCTGGCAGCACATCTCCATCGTGGTCTATCTATGTAAGATTAGAAATCTGTGATGATCAGAGCTGTTTAGCTTGTTTTACGGTCGTCAGGTCAGTTCTTCAGTGGCTTCAGAACGAAGCCGTGTAGGTGAGGGATGAGGGCTGGGAGGGAGCACTGGCCCCCTCAGTGAAACATTTCCTATCTACTGCCCCCCCCTCTCCATTCTCTACCCCCCCCATCCCCGACCCCATCCGCCCACACACATACTCCAATGTTCTAAGTGAAAGAGACACCAAAAGAAAACAGCAGTGTGTGTTCCTGTTTTTCCAAAGATTATGGCTGTGCTAATATCAATAATCTGAGTTACGGTCCGTAAGTCCATTAGTCTCATGTGCGCTTGCTCTTACGTTATCAATACGTTCGGCATCTCTTCTCTCTCTTCTCATCGTCTCTCTCTCTCCTCCGCCCTCCTCCATCTCCTCCTCCTCCCTCTCTCTCCCCCTTCTTTCCCCTCACTCAGCCGTCCATCTCCCCCTCTCGCCTCCTCTCTCTCAGTCAAATCATCGTTATATCAAACGCGAGCCGGGCTCTGCAAAATATTGAACTGGACGAGATATTTCATGGATGGTGGTTCAGATCGGGTCATCCCTCGTTCCCTAGCTCTATGTTCCCTACTCTATGTTCCCTACCACAGTGTTTTTCAATTTTGGGAAGACCCATGGATTGTGTTGTTCCTCTGATCGCATTTTTAATGGAGCAGAAAACGTTGGACATTACCGCTCCGGTTTCCAAGCAGTTAAAACAGCACGTAAGACTGTGAGGCCATCACCGCTTCCGCCCAGAGCAGTGGTATATGTACTTTGACGCCAGCCTCAGACTGGCAATAGAAACCGGAATCTCCTGAAGGCCATATCGGAGGGTGCTACTTCCATTTCAATCATCTCTCTTGCGGCAGCATCCAGCACTTGGGTCTAGCTGGACCATACCGAGCCGATGACCGTTTTGCACAACCATAAAGAAGGTCTGGCGCTCGGGTACTTACCCGTGGCCCTTGTGCATCTTAATTTCCAAGCTCTTGTGAACACGCGCTGGACACCGGCGACGTCATCGAACCACACCCTGAACTAAGAGGATTTCTTGAGTCGTAGAAACACCTACATCAGGCCTGGCTGTCCCATTCCCTCTCCTGTTGTGTTGGAACTGTTTTTCATCGTGATATGGATCACAGGACCAACAACCACGTTGAATGTATGTATGTTTCTCTCTCTCTCTCTCTCCTCTCCTCTCCTCTCTCTCGTCTCCTCTCTCTCTCTCTCTCTCTCTCTCTCACAAGATTCTTTTTAAATATATGATTGTACACATTTGTAATTTGTTAATATGCTCTATTTTGTGTATTTTGTTCTATGTGTTTTTGTTTTTGTACTCCCAGTTTTATAAAAACAGGGAGTACTTTGCGATGGTGACGAGAAAAATGTCTGTCTTGTCTGTCTGTGTGTGTGTATTGTGTGTGTGTGAACAAAAAATGATTTTCCATGTTGCCCAGAGCAAAACTACTGCCCGATTGATTTGAAATTTTGATGCACGTGTTTCCATAACATCATGGATGATCCCATCTCCATTAAATTTTTTCATGATGTGGCGCGCGCGCATTTTTCTACAAACACTTAATTGGCGATAGCTCCAAAACGGGCTGAACTGAATTGAATGAAATTTTCGCCTGTCTGTAGTCTGACGTCAACCCCTACTACCGACTAAATAGTATTGGGTTGATAGTACGCATGCGCACCTACACAACCATGCGCAACTAAGCCTTGATTAAAAAATGATTCAAACTGGGAGTACATTTAAATGGCTTGCCATCTTGTTTTTTATTATTATTTTTTATTTCAGAGCTCAGAGTTATTTCTGAAAAAAAGAAAACATAACTTATTTTTTTCTGAAAAACACCCACATAAGTTCTTTTTCTGGACAAAGAAACATAACAGGGAGTCCATACTTTCCTCACCTGTCTTTCTAAACTATTTCACTTTTGTTTTGTGTATTTGTCACCTGACGAAGAATTTAATCGAACAATCACTTTGTTTTCTGTTGGTTTAAATTAAAAAAGTGTCTGTATTTTCTGTGGTTGTTTCGTTATTATTATCAGAGGAACTTGCAGTCGGATTGTTACAGTTTTGGCCTAGTGTTCAAGCAAATGTCATTTTGAGCTCTGTGTAAAACTGCCCAGTTTTTTGTGCCTGTCATCGCTCTATTGCATAAAGACAGATATAATGTGTTTTTTTATTTTTTCAAGCGTTGATGTCGATTTTTTCAATTGCTCTTCATTGTTTATAATGTCTATGTTCTGTTTTCCAGCGTTCCACCGCACGCTCAATGCTGCGGTGCAGATCAGGCACCCCCACCCTTGGCTGTTGCTTCATCCGCCATTTGAAGGACAGCCAAAACACTGCCGAAGCGACTATCGCGAGGGCTGCGAATGGGGGGACGCTCCCCCAAGGCGTCGGCGGAAGTGAGGATCCTTGAGCAGCGACTTGTCAGTTGAAAACTCAGTACAACAATGGCAAAGAGATGTTGACGCATACTGGGCGGGCGGTCAGCCACTGCGTGATGCAGCCTCTGTAAACTTTCTGATGATGGGGACTTTTCATATGCCTTTCATATGCTTCCACTGGAAAACAAGTCGGAAAATCGTACTTCAAAAGTTGCTTTTTATATCAAATTATTTCATTTTGTTACTTCATTTGATTTTTGATAATGTGGTTATGTACAAATGACAATTATTATTTATTTCTTTCTATCATTTCTTGCTTTACTCATTGTGGAAGTCAATGGGATGGACAAAACATTTGATTTAAAAAGCGTTATCTCGCTTAAAACTGCAAGACTTGCGTGATATTGTAGCTGCTAAAAAGTTACTTTTTATGTCAATTATTTTATTTTGTTACTTCATTTGATTTTTGATAATGTGCTTATGTGCAAATGACAATTATTATTTCTTTCTATCATTTCTTGCTTTACTCATTGTGGAAGTCATTGGGAAGGACAAAACATTTGATTTAAAAGCGTTATCTCGCTTAAAACTGCAAGACTTGCGTGATATTGTAGTTATATACTCCTTTATTTGTTTGTGTCTTTTTTCCTGCCTGTATTTCTGTATGCATGTATGTCTGTCCATCCTCCGCTTTGCTTCTTCTCTCTCTCTCTCTCTCTCGCTCTCTCTCCTTCTCGTTTCTCTCTCGCTCTCTCTCTCACACGTCATTTTCATTATAAACTTACGCTTGACCACTGGTCAGTTTAACCATTGCTTGACCACAGGCCATTCTGACCATTGCTTGACCACTGGTCACTCCGATGTGACCTTGGTCATCGTGTAACTTGAATTGAGGGAACATAGAGCTAGGGAACATAGGGCTAGGAACATAGAGCTAGGGAACATAGGGCTAGGGAACATAGAGCTAGGGAACATAGGGGGCTAGGGAACATAGACATGGACCCGTGTGCAAGATGTTGTGCGTGCGTTCACACACGAACCTCGAAGGACTGTATGGGGAATGAAGTCCGAACCAATGTTAACTCCGAGGGAAAAAATCCGCCTATACCAGGAATTCGAACTCCCAGCAATGAATTCGGAATCCCCAGGATCACGAGTCCGGCGCTCAAACAACTGAGCTATTTCGGTCCCTGAAGGTCGTTTGATCTGGAAAAATCTGTCATGACAATTTTATTGGCTTTTGTGCAGAAGAGGGTGTTTTTAGCTGTTCGACAGAGATGTCTTTAATTACAGTTGATTTTGAAGAAGATTGATTGTTTGTAAGCTCGTTTAATAGCTTTCTTGTTTGTGAGTTCGTCTCTGCACTTCTGTGAATTTATTGCATTTCTCAGTTTTCTAGATTCCTCTTCGTAGCCCATGTTGTTTTAAGCAGATCTCTAAGGTTAATCTGCCTGTTGCGGTGAAATTCGTTGCTCAGTCAAAATCCGTTGCTGGTATACCAACCTGGCAAAAATGACCTTGCTGGGTATACCAACTTTATCAAAAATGACATCGTAACGTGAAGTCGCTAATGGTCATGGCAAAACGCCGCAGTTTCAACTAGGGCGACTACAACTACTACTGCCACCACCACCACCACCACCACCACCACTACTACTACTACTACTACTACTACTACATTTTTGTTGGTCCTTATGCCTGCTCAGTATTTGTATTGAATTTGGCCCAAGCAATGAATTTGACTGAAGCTGCTCCAGTAAAATTCGTTGAAGCAGAATATCATGACCACACTACTACGTTCAACTACATTGGTACAACTATTACTACTACTTTAACATTTCGTTTTCTTTTTTTCTTTTTTTCTTTCTTTCTTTTTTTTTTTTCTTATTTTAGGGGCTCCATTGTGCGATTTTCTACACTCGGGAATGAGATTAACAGGCGTACGATAGTCATTTGCAATGAATTTGAATCATCAACAGCCAGTCAAATTCGTCGCAGCAGAAATCATGACTACTACTTCTACTACTAACTACTACTACTACTACTACTACTATACTCTACTACTACTACTACTACTACGACGACGACGACGACTACTACTAGATTTTTGTTGGTTATTGTGCCGGCTCAGTATTTGCATTGAATTTGTCCAATGAATTTGACTGAAGCTGCTGTCAAATTCGATGCGTCAAATTCGTTGCAGCGGAATATCATGACCACTACTACGTCGACTACATTGCTGCAACTTAAACATTTTCGTTTCCTCATCTGCTTTCAATTGTTTTTCTTTTTTTCTTATTCTAGGGCTCCATTGTGCGATTTTCTACACTTGGGCGACTACAACCACCACCACCACCACCACCACCCACCACCACCAACTACTACTACTACTACTACTACTACTACTACTACTACTACTACTACTACATTTTTGTTGGTCATTATGCCGGCTCAGATTGACAGGCGTATGATAGTCATTTGCAACGAATTTGACTGATTAACGTTATAGCTGAAAATCATGACTACTACCATTACAAACAACAACGACGACTACTCCTCTTCACTCCTCCTCCTCCTCCTCCTCCTCCTCCTACTACTACTACTACTTTTTTGTTGGTCATTGTGGCCGGCTCAGTATTTGCATTGAATTTGCCCAAGCAATGAATTTGACTGAAGTTGCAGTCAATTCGTTGCTCCCAGTCAAGTTCGTTGCAGTGGAATATCATACTTCTACTCGTCGACTACATTTCTACAACTACTATTACTACTAAACATTTCATTTTTTTCCCCTTGTTAGGGCTCCATTGTGCGATTTTCTACATGGTTTTATAAATAGTAGTATCCTGATAGTACTCATGCAGCTTCAGTCAAATTCATTGCTTGGGCAAATTCAATGCAAATACTGAGCCGGCACAATGACCACAACATCTAGTAGTAGTAGTAGTAGTAGTAGTAGTAGTAGTAGTAGTAAGTAGCCAGTAGTCATGATTTTCAGCTGCAACAAAATTGACTGGCTGTTGATCAGTCAAATTCATTGCAAATAACTGTCAATCTCATTCCCAAGTGTGAATATTCGGCACAATTGAGAAAAAAGAAAACGACTAATGTTAAAGTAGGGTAGTAGTTTGTTGTAGCAATGTAGTCGACGTACTAGTTAACATGATATTCAGCTGCAACGAATTTGAAACTAGGACATGAATTTGACTGCAGCTTCAGTCAGATTCATGACTTGTGGCCAATTTAATGCAAAATACTGAGCCGACAATGACCAACAAAATCTAGCTAGTAGTAATAGTAGTAGTTAAATTTGACTGAAGCTGTAGAAGTAGTAGCAGCAGCCAGCACAGTAGTAGTAGTAGTAGTAGTAAAGTAGTAGTAAAGTTAGTAGTCCAGCCGTAGTAGTAGTTGTTGTTGTCGTTGTTGTTCTTGTAATAGTAGTAGTCATGATTTTCAGCTGCACCAAATTTGACTGGCTGTTATCAGTCAATTCGTTGCAAATGACTATCATACCCTGTCAATCTCATTCCCAAGTGTAGAAAACCGCACAATGGAGCCCTAGAATAAGAAAAAAAAAAAAAAAAACTCGAAATGTTAAAGTAGTAGTAGTAGAGTTGCAGCAATGTACTCGACGTAGTAGTGTCATGATATTCAGCTGCAACGAATTTGACTGGAGGAACAAATTCACTGCAGCTTCACCGTCAAATTCATTGCTTGGGCAAATTCAAATGCAATGACCAAGATAATCAGGTAGACGAATGTAGTAGTAGTAGTAGTAGTAGTAGTAGTATGTAGTGGTAGTAGTAGTAGACGAATAGTAGTAGTAGTAGTACTCTGATTATTATGCAAAATAACTGAGCAAAAAATTTGACTGCTTGTTGATCAGTCAAATTTAGTAGTTGCAAATGACTATTAGTACTCCTGTTTGTAGATAGTAGTAGTAGTAGTTGTTGGCAAAATGCAGTAGGTCATAATTTTCAGCTGCAACGAATTTGACTGGATGTTGATCACTCAAATTCGTTGCAAATGACTATATCACACGCCTGTCAATCTCATTCCCCAGTGTAGAAAATCGCACAATGGAGCCCTAGAAATAATAAAAAAAAAAAAAAAAAACCCGTAAAAATGCTTAAAGTAATGTGCAGCAAGTAGTGTAGTAGTGGTCATGATATTCCGCTGCAACGATTTGACTGGGGCAACGAATTTGACTGCAGCTTCAGTCAAATTTATTGCTTGGGCAAATTCAATGCAAAATACTGCAAATACAATGACCAACAAAAATCAGTAGTAGTAGTAGTAGTAGTTGTTGTGTTAGTGTTGTAGTTGCTGCTGTTGTTGTTGTGTGTTGTTGTTTGTTGTTATTGTAATAGTAGTAGTCATGATTTTCAGCTGCAACGAATTTGACTGTTGTTGATCAGTCAAATTCGTATTGCAAATGACTATAATAAGCCTGTCAATCTGATTCCCAAGTGTAGAAAATCACACACTAGAGCCTAGAATAAGACAAAAAAAAAAAAGAAAGAAAAAAAGAAGAAAACGAAATGTTAAAGTAGTCGACGTAGTATGGACATGATATTCCGCTGCAACGAATTTGACTGGAGGAAACTATTTGAATGCAGCTTCAGTCAAATTCATTGCTTGGGCAAATTCAATACAAATACTGAGCCGGCATAATGACCAACAAAAAATCTAGGTAGTAGTAGTAGTAGTAGTAGTAGTAGTAGTAGTAGTAGTAGTACTCATGATTTTCAGCTGCAACCATTTGACTGGCTGTTGATCAGTCAAAATTGTTGCAAATGATTATCGTACGCCTGTCAATCTCTTTCCCAAGTGTAGAGAAAATGGCACAATGGAGCCCTAGAAAAAGAGAAGAAAGAAAACGAAATGAAAAAAGTAGTAGTAGTTGTTGTAGCGCGTACTAGTTGGTCAGCTGTCAACGATTTCCTAGCTGCAATGAATTTGACTGCAGTTTCAGTCAGATTCATTGCTTGAGCAAATTCAATGCAAATACTGAGCCAGCACAATGACGAACAAAAATTAGTAGTAGTAGTTAAAGTAGTAGTAGTAGTAGTTGGTGGTGGTGGTGGTGGTGATGGTGCTGTGTTTGCTGTAATAGCAGTAGTCATGATTTTCAGCTGTAACGAATTTGACTGGCTGTTGATCAGTCAAATTCGTTGCAAATGACTATCATACGCCTGTCAATCTCATTCCCAAGTGTAGAAAGTCGCGCAATGGAGCCCTATAAAAAAAAAAAAAAAAAAAAAAAAAAAACGAAAACGATAAAGTAGTAGTAGTAGTTTCAGCAATGTAGTCGACGTAGTAGTTGTCATGATACCATCTGCAGCAACGCTTTTGCAAAGCAATGATTTGACTGCAGCTTCATCAAATTCATTGCTTGAACAAATTCAATGCAAATACTGAGTAGGCACAATGTAGTAGTAGTAGTAGTAGTAGTAGTTGTAGCAGCAGCACAGTAGTCATGATTTTCAGCTGCACAACACATTTGACTGGCTGTTGATTCAGTCAAATTCGTGTTCAAATAACTATCTTCATACGCCTGTCAATCTCATTCCCAGGTATAAAAAATCAAACAATGGAGCCCTAGAATGAAAAAAAAAAAGAAAAGAAAAAGTTGTTAAAGTAGTAGTAGTAGTAGTCGTAGTAGTAGTAGTGTAGTCGACGTGATAGAATTTGACTGCAGCTTCAGTCAAATTCATTCCTTGGGCAAATTCGATGCAAATACTGAGCCGGCACAATGACCTACAAAATCTAGTCTAGTAGTAGTAGTAGTAGTAGTAGTAGTAGTTGTTGTTGTTGTTGTTGTAGAAATCATGATTTTCAGCTGCAAACCAAGTTATTCGAACTGGCTCTTTGATCAGTCAATTCGTTGCAAATGACTAATAATACTCCTTCAATCTCATGTCCAAAAAGTCAAATTCGTGCAATGAGCCCTAACGCTAAGAAAAGAAAAAAAAAGAAGAAAAAGCAAAGAAAAAATAATGACGTAATTTTACGCAAGTCTCGACGTAGCACAATGCAAGTAGTTAAGTACTCAGTAGCCGTACAATTTCAGCTGCAACAACATCCAGTAGTAGTCGTAGTCGTCAACGTACTGTAGTATTGTAGTGACAAATAAAAGTCAGGTGTGGCCCAGAGAATGTTGAACAAACTAGTCCATTAGTCAACACACACAAGTAGTAGTCCCGCAGTTGTATGTCCTCAACGTGAAGTTGTAATAGTACAAAAAAAAGTATTTTTAGCTGCAAGTAGCGTTAGTAGCTTTATGAGTCAAATTCTAAGGTTGTTGTTCTGAATGAGTAATCAAATTCAGGAATTGCAAGCCAATTGAGTAGATTAGAATGAGACTAGTCATCAAAGGACGTTTTGCAAGTAGTAGTAGTAGTAGTGTAGTAGTAGTAGTAGTCGTCGTCGTTGTTGGGTTGTTCAGGTGTTGTCGTAGTGTAGTAGTAGTTAGTAGCAGTAGTATTTTCAGCTGCAACCACCAAAGCTGACTGGCTGTTGATCAGTCAAATTCGTTGCAAATGACTATATAGTACGCCTGTCAATCTCATTCCCAAGTGTAGAAAATCGCACAATGGAGCCCTAGAATAAGAAAAGAAAAAAAAAAGGAAATGTTAAAAGTAGTAGTAGTAGTTGCAGCAATGTAGTCGTCGTACTAGTGGTCATGATATTCCGCTGCAACGAATTTGACTGGAGCAACGAATTTGACAAAACTTCACTTCAGTCAAATTCATTGCTTGGCAAATTCAATGCAAATACTGAGCCGGAACACAATGACCAACAAAAATCTAGTAGTGACTAGTAGTAGTAGTAATAGTAGTAGTAGTAGTAGTGTAGTCATGATGTTTCAGCTGCAAAGACAATTTGAGTAGTATGTTTGATCAGTGTAGTTGTTGACTAATGTTGATGTATCATACGCCTGCAAATGATCAATGAATTTGAGTTGACCCCCTGCAGCTTCAGTATCAAGTAGTCATTGCTTAGTATAGTCCAATGCAAATACTGAGTAGTTAACATAGTGACAAACAAAATCTAGTGTAGTAGTCAGTAGTAGTAGTAGTAGTAAGTCTGTTGTTTGTCAGTGATTGTTGTAATAGCTGTAGTCCAAATTGTCAGCTGCAACGCCAATAGTGACAGTAGTATAGTTAAATTAGTCAATGCAAATGACGTAGAGTGGTCATGATAGTCATCTGTAAATGAATTTGACTAGCAATGAATTCCCACTGCACTTCAGTCAGATTGCAAATGGAGCTTGGGCAAATTCAAAGCAAAAAATACGAAACGTGAAATAGTAGTAGTAGTAAATCTAGTAGTAGTAGTAGTAGTAGCGTAGTAGTAGTATGTAGTAGTAGTAGTGTCATGATTTTCAGCTGCAACCAATTTGACTGGCTGTTGATCAGTCAATTCGTTGCAAATGTACTAAATGTACGCCTGTCAATGTCATTCCCTTGTAGAACATCGCACAATGGAGCCCTAGAATAGAAAAGAAAAAAAAAAAATGAGTAGTAGTAGTAGTAGTAGTAGAAGCTAGTTAGTAGTTGTTGTAGTGGTCATGATATTCACTCCAAGCACCTGCAAATTAGACTACAAATGACTGCACTTCAGTCAAATTCATTGCTAGTGGGCAAATTCAATTCAAATACCTGAGCCGGCACATGACCAACAAAAACGTAGTAGTAGTAGTAGTAGTAGTAGTTAGTAGTAATTGGTAGTTGTTACAGTCATGGTGATTTTCAGCTGCAACCAATTTGACTGGCTGTTGATCAGTCCAAATTCGTTGCAAATGACTATCGTAATGCCTGTCAATCTCATTTCCAAGTGTAGAAAAATCGCACAATGGAGCCCTAGAATAGAAAAAAAAAAAAAAAAAAATGTTAAAGTAGTGGTAGTAGTTGCATCAATGTAGTCGTAGTACGTCATGATATTCCGCTGCAATGAATTTGACTGGAGCAACGAATCAAAAGTCATTGACTGCAGCTAGTAGTCACACAAGTCAATGAGCTGGCACAATGACCAAAAAAATCTAGTGCAAGTCTAGTATAGTAGTAGTACTAGTAGTAGTAGTCATGATTTTCAGCTGCAACGTATTTTGACTGGCAACGAAATTTGAAATCAGCTTCAGTTCAAATTCAGTTGCTTGGGCAAATTCAATGCAAATACTGAGCCGGCACAATGACCAACAAAAATCAGTAGTAGTAGTAGTAGTAGTAGTATTAGTATAGTAGTAGTAAAGTAGTATCAGTAGTGTCATGATTTTTTCAGCTGCAACAAATTTGACTGGCTGTTGATCAGTCAAATTCGTTGCAAATGACTATCGTACGCCTGTCAATCTCATTCCCAAGTGTAGAAAATCGCACAATGGAGCCCTAGAATAAGAAATGAAAAGCAAAAAGTCGACTTTGTAGTCGCGTAGTAGCTGCATGATGTTTGACTGGACTGCAATGAATTTGACTGCAGCTTCAGTCAAATTCATTGCTTGGGTAAAATTACATGCAATACTGAGTCACACAATGACCAACAAAAATGTAAATCTAGTAGTAGTATAAGTAGTAGTAGTAGTAGTAGTTGTTCTTGTAGTTTGTTTGAGGTGGGTACTTATGTAGTTTCAGAAGTCATAATTTTAGCTGCAACGAATTTGGACTGTAATGCAGAATGTCAGCAATGCACTAGTAATAGTAGTAGTAGTTATAGATTCCCATGTAGTAGTAGTAGTAGTAGTAGTAGTAGAAGTAGTAGTAGAACAAGCACCAGCAGCGCAAGTAGTAGTAGTAGTAGTAGTAGTAGTAGTAGTAGTAGTTTGTTGTTGTTTGTTGTTTGTTGATGCTGTTGTTGTTAGTATTGTCTAAGTAGTCATGATTTTCAGCTGCAACGAATGTGACTGGTATCTTGATCAGTCAAATTTGTTGCAAATGACTATTGTACGCCTGTCTGTCTCATTCCCAGTGTAGAAATCGCACAATGGAGCCCTAGATAGTAAGAAAAGGAACACAAAAGAAAAAAAGAAACAGGGCTGTAGGTAGTACACACACAAGTACACAACCCGCGCGCGTAGTACGCGCATGATTTCACGCACTCACACACCATTTGACGCAACGCAGTCATTTGACTCGCACGCACGCACACACGCACTGCACACACCACAACCCACACACACACCACACACACTATTTGTACCACACACACACAGACCAACAAACTAAATATAGTAGTCAGTAGTAGTAAATTAAAAGTTCATGGACAGTAGTAGTTTTTTTCAGCAGTTGTCATCTGTCAGATCATTTTGCACATCAGTTAATGGGGCAAACTTTGAAGGAAGCGTGAAATCGTGTTAAGGCCATTTCATTCTGCTCAATAATGAACGTGGAAATTTTGCAATTACGTAAATGTGAATATGCAAGACAAACATATCAAATGAACTTGTTCCTCGCTTGCTCCAGTAGTGACAAGCTTGGTTAAGCAATTAGTATTATATACCTATATCGATTACAATTTTATTCATTTGTCCCAAGTCTAAATCTTATCACTGCATCTCTATACTGTCGTACGTAAGGAACGATAAGTAAGCTAGTACATAGGCCATCTTTATAACTTCTATATTCGTTGAATCGTTCACTTGAAAATATTTTTTCATGCCAGTTCTTGTTTAAAACAGTCTTGCAGAGTTCTCTCAGGGCTTTTTAAAAGGCCAACTTTGCTTCCTGTTGCTGTCGCGAAATTAATTGCATCTTAACATCCATGTCTTCATTCCACTCTCTTCTAGCTAATTCAGATGAACATACATAGCTTTAGGGATTCTACTACTCTCCATTTCTAATAGGTTTAACCAATAGTTTAACAGCCTTCATGATTGCATTCATAAAAAGAGATGCCTGCCTAGTTTCCATAGATCATAGAGTTGGTGTCTTTTGTGTGGCTGCTGCTGTCAAACTTCTTTACATGCATACATATGAACACTCTCTCTTTTTCTTTTACCTCTTTAATCCCCCATATTTCTGCTGCGTACAAGAGAGTTGTTGAATGTGGCAGTCAAATAAACACTTGAACGTCACCGACTATTTTTCCATAATGCCCGAGATATGCCAATTGTCTTTTTCCCTAGCTTTCCTTACTATCTGCTCCAAGGCTTTGTCTAAAGACAGTTTTGTTGTTAAGGTAAGCCAAGATAAAACATAGCGTTGACTACTTCAAGTACTTGTCCATGCTAAGTACCATTTCTCTTTTGCTGCCAGATGGCCTCCTTTTCTGAATCCATAATTTAGTTTTTGTTAAATTTACTGTTAATCCTATTCTATTAGAAGCTTTAGCCAATACATTCAACTGGTTTTTGTAATCCCACAGTGTGTGATAGTAAAGCTATGTCATCTGCAAACAATAGAGTAAATATTTCTTCTCTATCAGGTTGGACCAATACAATCTCCCATGTCTACCATCTCTTCTCAAGTCATCTGCTACTTCGTTTTATAAATAAACAGAAAATCTTGGGGTGAAAGTAAGCAGCCTTACTGAGCTGCAGTCAAAGAACTCTGTGTAATCATCAACACACAAAAAGAACAATTTCTAAGTTCAGCATTTTTTCTTGACAATCTTTTTCTCGCCAGGCCAAGTTATCACGATTTACAGAATCAAATGCTTTCTCGTAGTCTATAAAGGCTACATAAACCTGGTTCCTTTTCTCTGAGCCAAACTTTTTGTACAGTATGGCTACTGTAAAAAAAAAAAAAAAAAAAAAAAGCCTGCTCGGAAGCCTGCTTGCTTCTAGTAGTAGTATTCAAAATATATGCAAAGATCTTGCTGACTACGTATAAAGCGGTACACCTCTGTAGGGAGTTTATGTTTTGTTGTAAATAGGCACTATGATGGACTTCGACCAGAATTCAGGAATCGTATTGTAAATAATTTTTTCTGTACCTCTCTAAAAGTACCATTGGTAATAGTTTTGTTTGATAAAAATAGTTCCACTGGAAAATGCTGCGACAGCAACCATCCTTCCCAGGGTCAAATTGTAACAAATCGTCCTAACATGAACATGTAGTCAATTACACTGTTTCCCACACGTAGAAACGAAAGTAAATTTGCCACTCTCTATCCCATCACACAAAAACCATTTAAAATGATTAAGTGATAGCCTTCACATAGTGTAATAAGTGAGACCCAAAGAGATTTGTCTTTTGATTGTCCTTCAAGGTCCAGTGTACACATCTTCAATTCATTCTCCCATGGTTCACGTTTCACAGTCCAAGACTGAGGCGACTGAATTTAGACACTCCTACTCTACCATTTAAAGCCCCCACATATGATAAAATGTAAGTCATTGTCAAACACACATGTAAGTTTGAAATGTGAAAGTCTATTTCAGCCTACTTGTACAAGTCGAATTTTGAGGATGAACGCACGTGCATACCATAACAACATCATGTTTTGATGATAATAACTGTTTTGAAAAATTTACAACAAACAATATTTGGTAGCGAACACTCAATCTGTGTACTACTGGGAAAAATTTTTCTTTACAAGAACGATCACAGCCTCCTGATTTTCAACCAGGGCCTATCTGATGTGCAGTAGCAAAAAAGCAATCATGCATTTGAAAGACATCAAGTAGTAGTAGTAGTAGTAGTTAGTAGTAGTAGTAGTTAGTAGTAATAGTAGTAGTCATGATTTCAGCTACAACGAATTTGACTGGCTGTTGATCAGTCAAATTACGTTGCAAATGACTATCATACGCCTGTCAATCTCATTCCCAAGTGTAGTAAATCGCACCCTAGCCTAAAAATTTAAAAAAAAAAAATTTAAAAATAAAAAATAAAAAACGAAACGTTAAAGGAGTAGTAGTATTTGCAGCAATGTAGTCGACATAGTGGACATGATATTCCGCTGCATTGACTTGCAACGAATTTCACTGCAGCTCAGTCAATTCATTGCTTGTGCAAATTCAATGCAAATACTGAGCCGGCGCAATCACCAACAAAAATCTAGTAGTAGTATAGTAGTAGTAGTAGTAGTAGTAGTAGGAGGAGGAGGAGGAGGAGGAGTCACGATTTTCAGCTGCAACATTTGGCTCTTGATCAAATTCGTTGCAAATGACTATCGTACGACTATCATCTCATTCCCAAGTGTAGAAAATCGGACAATTGAGATCTAGAATCAGAAAAAAAAAAAACAAACAAACAAACCACTGGAGCCTAGAATAAGAGAGAAAAAAAAAACACCCGAAATGTTAAAGTAGTAGTATAACTACTTAAACATTTCGGGTTTTTTTTGCTACATTGCTACTACATTGAAATGTTAAAGTAGTATAACTACTTTAACATTTCAATGTAGTAGCAATGTAGTCGACGTAGTAGTGGTCATGATATACCACAGCAAAGAATTTGACTGGAACGACGAATTTGACTGCAGCTTCATTCAAATTCATTGCTTGGGCGAAATACTGAGCCAGCACAATGACCAACAAGCAGAAGTAGTAGTAGTAGTAGTAATGATTTTCAGCTGCAACCAATTTGACTGATTGTGATCAGTCAAATTCCTTGCAAATGAATGTCAATCTCATTCCCAAGTTTGAAAATCGCACGATGGAGCCCTAGAATAAGAAAAAAAAAAAAGAAAAACAAAATAATGTAGTAGTAGTAGTAGTAGTAGACGTAGCAGTGGTCATGATATTCCGCTGCGACGAATTTGACTGGCTTCTACTACTGGGCTATTGCTCAGTCAAAATTCGTTTCAAATGACTATCATACGCCTGTCAATATCATTCCCAAGTGTAGAAAATCGCAAAGTGGACCCTCGAATAATAAAAATAATGACGAAATGTTAAAGTAGCACCTTGGTGAAATTCAATGCAAATACTGAGCCAGCACAATGACCAACAAAAATCTAGTAGTAGTAGTAGTAGTAGTAGTAGTAGTAGTAGTAGTAGTAGTAGTAGTAGTAGTACTCATGATTTTCAGCTTCAACAAAGTCGACGTACTGAGCCAGGACAATGACAAACAAAAATCTAGTTAGTAGTAGTAGTAGTAGTAGTAGTAGTAGTAGTAGTAGTAGTAGTAGCAGTAGTACAAAAAGCAGTAGTTGTTGTTGTTGGTGGTGGTGGTGTTGTGGTGGTGTTGCAATAGTCCAGTAGTTTAATTGCAGCTGCAGTCACGAATTTGACTGGTGTTTGATCAGCAAATTCATTCCATATGACTATCATACTCCTGTCAATCTCATTCCCAACTGAACAAAATCGCACAATAAAGGGGGGGAATATCATGACCACTTCTACGTCGATTACTTTGCTGCAACCACTGCTACTCTTTTAACATTTGTTTTTTCTTTTTTCTCTTATTCTAGGGCTCCATGTGCGATTTTTTACACTTGGCAATGAGATTGACAGCTGTATAGTCATTTGCAAATTCGTTTGGCTGATCAACAGCTAGTCAATCTCGTTGCAGTGTGAAAATCATGACAGCCTACTAATACAACAAATTCATTACTTGGGCAAATTCAATGCAGCACAATGACCAACAAAAATCTAGTAGTAGTAGAAGTAGAAGTAGAAGTAGTAGTAGTAGTAGTACTAGTAATAGTAGTAGTAGTAGTACTCATGATTTTCAGCTGCGACGAATTTGATTGGCTGTTGATTCATTGTTTGGGCAAATTCAATGCAAATACTGAGCCAGCACAATGACCAACAAAAATCTAGTAGTAGTAGTAGTAGTAGTAGTAGTAGTAGTAGTAGTAGTAGTAGTAGTTGTGGGTTGTGTTGTGGTTTGTTGTTGGGTGTAATAGTAGTATGATGATTTTCAGCTGCAACGAATTTGACTGGCTGTTGCTCAGTCAAATTCGTTGCAAATGACTATTGTACGACTGTCAATCTCATTCGCAAGTGTCGAAAATCGCACAATGGAGCCTTAGAATAAGAAAAAGAAAAAAGAAAACGAAATGTTAAAGTAGTACATGTAATAGTAGTTGCAGCAATGTAGTCGACGTAGTAGTGGTCATGATATTCCGCTACAACGAATTTGACATGAACTACGAATTTGACTGCAGCTTCAGACAAATTCATTGCTTGGGCAATTCAATGCAAATACTGAGCCGGCACAATGACCAACAAAAACAGTAAAGTAGTAGTAGTAGTAGTAGTAGTAGTAGTAGTAGTAGTAGTAGGAGTTGTTGTTGTTGGAGTAGTAGTATTAATCACGATTTTCAGCTGCAACATTTGGACTTGATGTTGATCGGCCAAATTCAATGACTATCGTACGACTGTCATCTCATTCCAAGTGTAGAAAATCGGACAATTGGAGATCTAGAAATCAGAAAAAAAAAAAAAACAAAAAACCACTGGAGCCCTAGTATAAGTAAAAAAAAAAAACACCCGAAATGTTAAAGTAGTATATAACTACTTGTAACATTTCGGGTTTTTTTGCTAGAATTGCTACTACATTGAAATGTTAAAGTAGTATAACTACTTTAACATTTCAATGTTAGCCATGTAGTCGACGTAGTAGTGGTCATGATATACCACAGCAAAGAATTTGACTGGAACGACGAATTTGACTGCAGCTTCATTCAAATTCATTGCTTGGCGAAATACTGAGCCAGCACAATGTTGTGTTGTTGAAGTAGTAGTAGTAGTAGTAATGATTTTCAGCTGCAACCAATTTGACTGATTGTTGATCAGTCAAATTCGTTGCAAATGAATGTCAATCTCTCATTCCCAAGTTAGAAAATCGCACGATGGAGCCCTAGAATAAGAAAAAAAAAAAAGAAAACAAAATGTAGTAGTAGTAGTAGACGTAGCAGTGGTCATGATATTCCGCTAACGAATTTGACTGGCTTCTACTACTGGCTATTGCTCTGTCAAATTCGTTTCAAATGACTATCATACGCCTGTCAATATCATTCCCAAGTGTAGAAAATCGCAAAGTGGACCCTCGAATAAGAAAAATAATGACGAATGTTGTTGGTAAAGTAGCACCTTGTGAAGTAATGCAAATACTGAGCCAGCACAATGACCAACAAAAATCTAGTAGTAGTAGTAGTAGTAGTAGTATCAGTAGTAGTAGTAGTAGTAGTAGTAGTACTCATGTTTTTCAGCTTCAATCAAGTGCACGTACTGAGCCAGGACAATGACAAACAAAATCTAGTAGTAGTAGTAGTAGTAGTAGTAGTAGTAGTAGTAGTAGTAGTAGCAGTAGTAGTAAAAAGCAGTAGTTGTTGTTGTTGGTGGTGGTGGTGTGGTGGTGGTGTTGTAATAGCAGTAGTCATAATTTGCAGCTGCAACGAATTTGACTGGCTGTTGATCAGTTAAATTCATTGCATATGACTATCATACTCCTGTCAATCTCATTCCCAACTGAACGAAAATCGCACAATAAAGGGGGGGAATATCATGACCAGTTCTACGTCGATTACTTTGCTGCAACCAGTGCTACTCTTTTAACATTTCGTTTTCTTTTTTAGTCTTATTCTAGGGCTCCATGGTGCGATTTCTACACTTGGGAATGAGAGTGACAGGCGTACGATAGTCATTTGCAACGAATTTGGTAGATCAACAGCTAGTCAAATTCGTTGCAGCTGAAATCATGACTACACTATTACAAAAACAACAACAACACAACAAACAACAACAACAACAACAACACCACCACACACCACCACCACCACCACCACCACCATCCACTACTACTACTACTAATACTACTTTGACTGCAGCTTCAGACAAATTCATGACTTGGGCAAATTCAATGCAGCACAATGACCAACAAAAATCTAGTAGTCAAAGTAGAAGTAGAAGAAGTAGAAAGGACTAGTATACTAGTAATATAGTAGTAGTAGTACTCATGATTTCAGCTGCGACGAATTTGAGACAAATTTATTCATTGTTTGGGCAAATTCAATGCAAATACTGAGCCAGCACAATGACCAACAAAAATCTAGTAGTAGTAGTAGTAGTAGTAGTAGTAGTAGTAGTAGTAGTAGTAGTGTAGTTGTGTGTGGTTGTTGTTGGTGTTGTTGGTGGTAGTCATGATTTTCAGCTGCAACGAATTTGACTGATCTGTTGATCAGTCAATTCGTTGCAAATGACTATTGTACGACTGTCAATCTCATTCGCAAGTGTCGAAAATCGCACAATGGAGCCCTAGAATAAGAAAAAGAAAAAAAAAAACGAAATGTTAATGTAGTACATGTATAGTAGTTACAGCAATGTAGTCGACGTAGATAGTCCGTGGTCATGATATTCCGCTACAACGAATTTGACATGAACTACGATTTGACTGCAGCTTCAGACAAATTTCATTGCTTGGGCAAATTCAATGCAAATACTGAGCCGGCGCAATGACCAACAAAAATCTAGTAGTAGTAGTAGTAGTAGTAGTAGTAGTAGTGGAGTAGTAGTAGTAGTAGGTCAGTCATGTTGTTTCAGCTGTTGTTGTACTAGCTGTTGTCATCAAATCAGTTGCAAATGACTATCGTACTGGACTGTCAATCTCATTCCCAAGTGTTGAAAATCGGACAACTGAGATCCTAGAATCCAAAAAAAAAAAAAAATCGCTCACTGGAGCCCTAGAATTAAAGTAGTCAAAAAAAAAAAACACCCGAAATGTTAAAGTGTAGTAGTAACTACAATGTATTTCGACTGTCATGATTTCCGCTGTAACGAATTGCTACTAGCATTGAAATGTTGCAAAGTCATTTCATAACTACTTTAAATTCAATGTAAAGTACCAACAAATGTAGTAGTACGTAGTAGTAGTAGTAGTACAGTACTCAATGAATTTGAGTGAACGACGAATTTGACTGTGGTGGTGGTGGTGTGTGCTTGTTGAAAATTGAGCCAGCACAATGACCAACAAGCAGAAGTAGTAGTAGTAGTAGTCATGATTTTCAGCTGCAACGAATTTGACTAGCTGTTGATCAGCCAAATTCGTTGCAAATGACTATCGTACGCCTGTCAATCTCATTCCCAAGTGCAAAAATCGCACAATGGAGCCCTAGATAAGAGAAAAAAAGAAAGAAAACAAAATGTTAGTAGAGTAGTAGTGGTTGCAGCAAAGTGGTCATGATTCCGCACAATTTGACTGGCTTCATACTACTGATTATTGCTCAGTCAAATTCGTTTCAAATGACTATCATACGCCTGTTTGTGCAATCTCATTCGCAAGTGTAAAAATCGCAAACGAAGTGGACAGAATAAGAAAAATGATGCGAAAACGAAATGTTACCAATTCAATGCAAATACTGAGCCAGCACAATGACCAACAAAAATAGTAGTAGTAGTAGTAGTAGTAGTAGTAGTAGTAGTAGTAGTAGTAGTAGTAGTAGTAGTAGTATAGTACTCATGATTTTCAGCTGCAACGAATTTGATTGGCTAGTTGATTCATAGTAGTGGGCAAATTGCAAATCGTAGTAGTAGTAGTAGTCAGTAGTAAGTAGTAGTAGTAGTAGTAGTAGTAGAGTAGTAGTAGTAGTAGTAGTAGTTGTTGTTGTTGTTGTGGTGTTTGGTGGTGGTGTGTAATAGTAGTAGTCATGATTTTCAGCTGCAACGAATTTGACTGGAGCAATCTCAGTAAATTCGTTGCAAATGACTATTGTACGAGACTGTCAATCTCATTCCCAAGTGTCGAAAATCGCACAATAGTAGAGCCCTAGAATATCATGAAAGTAGTACGTAGTAGTAGTAGTAATAGTAGTGGTAGTAGTAGTCGACGTAGTAGTGGACGTCATGATATTCCGTTGTTAACGAATTTCACTTGAGCTAGGCTCCATGACTGCAGCTTCAGACAATTGGGATTGCTCGATGCAACTTCAATGCAAATGTCATTTGCAACAATGACCAACAAACATCTAGTAGTAGTAGAAAAGTGAGTATATGAGTAGTATAGTAGTAGTAGTACAAGTAAAAACAGTTGAAAAACAACAACAATAGTATTAATCATGATTTTCAGCAAACAACGACGTTTTGACTGGCTGTTGATCAGCCTGCTCGTTGCAAGTCCAAATTTGTGCACTGCAGCTTCAGACTCATTCATTACTGTAGCAAATCGCTCAATGGAGCACTAGAATAAGAAAAAAAAGTAAAAGTAGAAAAGAAAGAAGAAGTAGTAGTAGTAGTAGTAATAGTAGTAGTAGTCGTACGTCATGATTTTCCGCTGTAACGAATTTGACTGGAGCTGTTGATTTCATTTTCATTGGGCAAATTCAATGCAAATACTGAGCCAGCACAATGACCAACAAAAATCTAGTAGTAGTAGTAGTAGTAGTATAGTAGTAGTAGTAGTAGTGGTGTAAGTGGTGTGTGTTGGTGTTGTGGTGTGGTGTTGTTGTTGTTGTAGTAGTAGTCATGATTTTTCAGCTGCAACAGCTGCAACGAATTTGACTGAGCTGTTGATCAGTCAAATTCGTTGCAAATGACTATTGTACGCCTGTCAATCTCATTCGCAAGTGTCGAAAATCGCACAATGGAGCCCTAGAATAAGAAAAAGAAAAAAAAAAACGAAATGTAAAGTAGTACATGTAATAGTAGTTGCAGCAATGTAGTCGACGTAGTAGTGGTCATGATATTCCGCTGCAACGAATTTGACTTGAACTACGAATTTGACTGCAGCTTCAGACAAATTCATTGCTTGGGCAAATTCAATGCAAATACTGAGCCGGCAATGACCAACAAAAATCTAGTAGTAGTAGTAGTAGTAGTAGTAGTAGTAGTAGTAGTAGTAGTAGTAGTAGTAGTAGTCATGATAGTAGCTGTAGTAGTGGCTCATGATTTTCATCGTTGCAAATGATTCGTATTTGACTGGCTGTTGATTCAGCCAGTTTGGGCAAATCGTACATGCAGATACTGAGCCAGCACAATGAAACAATCGCAAACAATGGAGTAGTAGTATAGTAGAGAAAGTAGTAGAAATGTTAAAAGTAGTAGTGTAGTGTTTTACAGTTTCGGGTAGTTTTAGTCATAGTATTTTCGCTGCAAACGAATTTCACTAGTAGCAACGAATTTGACTGCAATGTTGCAAATGCAATGTAGTTGACGTCAGTAGTAATTCATGATATGCACAGTAGTCGAATTTGACTGGCTAAATGAATTGAAAAAGCTTAGTTGAATTCAGAAACGACTTGGGCGTTAGTACGCAGTAGTAGTTGTGACCAGTAGTGAAGTAGTAGTAGTCGTAGTATGATTTTCAGCTGCAACCATTTGACTGACTGTTGATCAGTCAAATTCGTTGCAAATGACATCGTCGCCTGTCATTCATTCCAAGTTGAAAATCGCACAATGGAGCCCTAGAATAAAGAAACAAAGAAAAAAACAAGTAGTAGTAGTAGTAGTAGTAGTTGTAGCAGTGGTCATGATATTCCGCTGCGACGAATTTGACATGCTTCTATTACTGGCTGCTCAGTCAAATTCGTTACAAATGCACTATCATACGCCTGTCAATATCAGTAGTGTAGAAAATCGCAAAACTGAGCCAAGACCCTACCAAAGAAAAAATAATAGTAGAAAGTTAAAGTAGTAGTAGTAGTAGTATGCAAGTAGTGAGCCAGCAGTAGTGTCAACAAAAATCTAGTAGTAGTAGTAGTTGTTGTTGTAGTAGTAGTAGTAGTTACTCATGATTTTCAGCTGCAACAATTTTGACTGGCTGTTGATCAGCAAATTCGTTGCAAAATCGTACGAACTGTCAATAGTATTCCCAAGTAGTAGAAATCGTAGTAGCCCTAGAATAAGAAAAAAAAAAAAAAGAAAAAGTGTTGTTAAAGTAGTGGTAGTAGTTACAGCAATGTAGTCGACGTAGCATGATAGTCATAACGAATTTGCTGGAGCAATGAATTTGACTGCAGCCTCAGTCATATCATTTTGGGCAAATTCATGCAAATACGATCATACTCCCTTCAATCTCATTCCAACTAACAAAATCGCACAGTAGTAGTAGTAGTATAGTAAGAGTAGTAGTAGTAGTAGTTAGTGTTGCTGGTGTGGTGGTGGTGGTGGTGGTGGTGGTGGTGGTGGTGTGTTGTTGTTGTATTGTTGTGTTGTCCATTGTTGCGATAGTATAGTCATGATTTTCAGCTGCAACGAATTTGAGAGCTAGTTGATCAGCAACAAATTCGTTGCAAATGACTATCGTACGCTAGTCAAATTCATTCCCAAGTGTAGAAAATCGCACAATGGAGCCCTAGAATAACAAAAAAAAAAAACAACAACAACAAAAACAGCACAATTTGTTGCAGCAAAGTAATCGACGTAGAAGTGGTCATGATATTCCGCTGCAGCAAAATTTGACTGCAGCTTCAGACAAATTCATTACTTGGGCAAATTCAATGCAGCACAATGACCAACAAAAATCTAGTAGTAGTAAGTAGAAGTAGAAGTAGAAGTAGTAGTAGTAGTAGTAGTAGTACTAGTAGTAGTAGTAGTAGTACTCATGATTTTCAGCTGCGACGAATTTGATTGGCTGTTGATTCATTGTTTGGGCAAATTCAATGCAAATACTGAGCCAGCACAATGACCAACAAAAATCTAGTAGTAGTAGTAGTAGTAGTAGTAGTAGTAGTAGTAGTAGTAGTAGTAGTAGTAGTAGTTTGTTGTTGTTGTTGTTGTTGGTGGTTGTAATAGTAGTAGTCATGATTTTCAGCTGCAACGAATTTGACTGGCTGTTGCCAGTCAAATTCGTTGCAAATGACTATTGTACGACTGTCAATCTCATTCGCAAGTGTCGAAAATCGCACAATGGAGCCTTAGAATAAGAAAAAGAAAAAGAAAAACGAAATGTTAAAGTAGTACATGTAATAGTAGTTGCAGCAATGTAGTCGACGTAGTAGTGGTCATGATATTCCGCTACAACGAATTTGACATGAACTACGAATTTGACTGCAGCTTCAGACAAATTTATTGCTCGGGCAACTTCAATGCAAATACTGAGCCGGCACAATGACCAACAAAAATCTAGTAGTAGTAGTATAGTAGTAGTAGTAGTAGTAGTAGTAGTAGTAGTAGTAGTAGTAGTAGTAGTGTTGTTGTTGTTGTTGTTGTGTAATAGTATATTATCATGATTTTCAGCTGCAAACGATTTTGACTGGCTGTTGATCAGCCAAATTCGTTGCAAATCGTACGACTGTCAATCTCGTTCCCAAGAGTAGAAAATCGCTCAATGGAGCCCTAGATAAAAAAAAAAAAAAAGAAAAAGAAATGTTAAAGTAGTGGTAGTAGTTACAGCAATGTAGTCGACGTCATGATATTCCGCTGTAACGAATTTCACTGGAGCAATGAATTTGACTTGCAGCCTCAGTCAATTTCATTGCTTGGGCAAATTCAATGCAAATACCAACAAAAATCTAGTAGTAGTAGTAGTAGTAGTAGTAGGTGGTGGGTGGTGGTGGTGGTGGTGGTGTGGTGGTGGTGGTGGTTGTGTTGTTGTTGTTGTTGTTGTTGTGTGTAATAGTAGTAGTCATGATTTTCAGCTGCAACGAATTTGACTAGCGTGTTGATCAGCCAAATTCGTTGCAAATGACTATCGTACGCCTGTCAATCTCATTCCCAAGTGTAGAAAAATCGCACAATGGAGCCCTAGAATAAGAGAAAAAAAAAAAAACCGAAATGTTAAAAGAGTAGCAGTGGTTGCAGCAAAGTAATCG
>JADBJO010024972.1:2500-5000 GCA_016801955.1 Conus betulinus
TATAGATAGAGAGAGAGAGAGAGAGAGAGAGTCATCAGGAAACGTAACTGCGTGTTTTACTGGTGCATGTTCTGTGGCGTGACACCACACCTGTTGAACCATGCAGCCACAAAACGCGCAAAGCTTGCAGCTGACTCAATAAACGAAATGAGATGGGCACTTGGGAAAGCGCAGACCTCCGTCAAGGTCGGCCGAATTTGGGATTTGCCCTTTGAGTCAATTCATGATTGTTGTGTGGCTTCAGGGGAAGTAATAGATGGTACGGACTGAAGAACCTATATCCCTTTCTAAGCCTTACCTTCTTTTTCCCCCCAGTTGTTTTTTCTTTAAGAGGACTCACAAAACGTATATTCATTTACGCCTGTACTCGAAATCATTTAACACAAAAATGTGCTCTTCAACACACACACACACGCACGCGCGCATACACATTACATAAAAATTCTTATATATATATATATATCAAAAATATTTCTAAAATTTCTCTCTCTCTCTCTCTCTCTCTCTCTCTCTCTCTATATATATATATATATATATATATATATATATACATATATATAGAGAGAGAGAGAGAGAGAGAGAGCGAGAGAGTCATCAAGGAAACGTAACTGCGTGTTTTTTACTGGTGCATGTTCTGTGGCGTGACACCACACCTGTTGAACCATGCAGCCACAAAACGCGCAAAGCTTGCAGCTGACTCAATAAACGAAATGAGATGGGCACTTGGGAAAGCGCAGACCTCCGTCAAGGTCGGCCGAATTTTGGGATTTGCCCTTTGAGTCAATTCATGATTGTTGTGTGGCTTCAGGGAAGTAATAGATGGTACGGACTGAAGAACCTATATCCTTTCTAAGCCTTACCTTCTTTTTCCCCCAGTTTGTTTTTTCTTTAAGAGGACTCACAAAACGTATATTCATTTACGCCTGTACTCGAAATCATTTAACACAAAAATGTGCTCTTCAACACACACACACACACGCGCGCACGCATACACATTACATAAAAATTCTTTATATATATATATATATATATATATATATATATATATATAGAGAGAGAGAGAGAGAGAGAGAGAGAGAGAGAGTCATCAAGGAAACGTAACTGCGTGTTTTACTGGTGCATGTTCTGTGGCGTGACACCACACCTGTTTGAACCATGCAGCCACAAAACGCGCAAAGCTTGCAGCTGACTCAATAAACGAAATGAGATGGGCACTTGGGAAAGCGCAGACCTCCGTCAAGGTCGGCCGAATTTGGGATTTGCCCTTTGAGTCAATTCATGATTGTTGTGTGGCTTCAGGGGAAGTAATAGATGGTACGGACTGAAGAACCTATATCCTTTCTAAGCCTTACCTTCTTTTTTTCCCCCAGGTTTTTTTTTTTTTCTTTAAGAGGACTCACAAACGTCAGCAGAATGTCAACATATGTATTACTAGCCTTTTCTATATTCTGTGAAATATATTACTTCGTACATAGTTGTGAATTCGTAACAGTTACATTAAAGTGGGGAAGGGGGCAGAGGAGGAAAGACAGGGGGTATCGTCCCCCTCCCCCCCCTCAAATATGTGAGGAGCAAAAAACATGGATGGCATGATTTAGTGCTTTTATAAGAACCTGGAAATGGCAGAATATCCCCTCTCGCGAAAATAGCCTTCTGTCACCTCTTGGCTGTTTAAAGGTCCTTGCTGTTCATCGTTTTTTCTTCCCCATCTATTCAAACCATATGGGAGCTCGTTCTGTGGCAGTCCCAGAGTCAATGTCCACTTGCAGCTACCGATGTCGCGTCTCCCAGCAATTCGCAAAGAACATACGGTCTTGAACGAAGACACGGTGCTTTGATTCAGGGATCGTGAGACATAATTATAGTCAAATCGAACTGCCAGGTGTCTATGAAAAAAAATCAAACTGAAACATTTTTTCTTCTCCTCCCCCCCCCCCCCCCCCAAATGTCCGCATGATATGAAATAACATATGTAATGCACATTTTCAGAGAAAAGATGTTTTTAAAAATTTGAAGATTATTTAGCAAAATCGAGTCTTGTGTCTTTGTCAATGGACAAACATCCTCCTCCCCCCCCCCCCCCCCCCACTTCGACAAAACCACCAGCATGACTGACGTGACGCTCTTTAAAATAGCTACAAGTGTTTTATCTTAAAGAAATGTCAAAAACCCAGATTTACTGGAAAACATCAGTTATTTGATTCTATGTATTCGCATTAATTGAATATCAATATAGTTGTCATAAACTTGAATGAGAAAGACTTCAGGGAATATCAATAATGTATAGAGTCTTGTGATATAAATGCAACAAATGATGCCAAACACTGTTTGTTTTTTTTTTTTTTTTTTTTTCCGAACTCAATGTTCTTTCATTGTGTAATCTTCTGAGCGCAAACAGCTTATCCAGGCAGAAAAAGGCATCCGACTGTGTCATTCTGTGATTTGGTTTTATTTACAACCCAAACGCGTTTGTCATGTGCACTTCTTTGTGTTTACATTG
>JADBJO010024972.1:7500-10000 GCA_016801955.1 Conus betulinus
TGTGTGTGTGTGTGTGTGTGTGTGTGTGTGTGTTTATAAATTATGTAGCACAGTTATTCAGTGATCATCAGGTAAATGACCACACAGTTTAGATATCTCAACGTGTCAAATGGTCAAAATCAGGAAAACCTCAAAATTCTAGGCATTTCTAGACGTACTCAAAACACACAACACACACACACACGCACGCACGCACGCACGCACGCACGCACGCACGCACGCACACACACACACACACACACACACACACACACACACACACACACACACACAGCGAAAAGAGAGAGAGAGAGAGAGTTTAACCTGTCGCTGGAGCATGAGGAAAATAAATTCATTTGCGACAATGTAAACACAAAGAAGTGCACATGACAAACGCGTTTGGGTTGTAAATAAAACCAAATCACAGAATGACACAGTCGGATGCCTTTTTCTGCCTGGATAAGCTGTTTGCGCTCAGAAGATTACACAATGAAAGAACATTGAGTTCGAAAAAAAAAAAGTGTTTGGCATCATTTGTTGCATTTATATCACAAGACTTCTATACATTATTGATATTCCCTGACGTCTTTCTCATTCAAGTTTATGACAACTATATTGATATTCAATTAATGCGAATACATAGAATCAAATAACTGATGTTTTCCAGTTAAATCTGGGTTTTTGACATTTCTTTAAGATAAAACACTTGTAGCTATTTTAAAGAGCGTCACGTCAGTCATGCTGGTGGTTTTGTCGAAGTGGGGGGGGGGGGGGGGGGGGGGGGGGGGAGGATGTTTGTCCATTGACAAAGACACAAGACTCGATTTTGCTAAATAATCTTCAAATTTTTAAAACATCTTTTCTCTGAAAATGTGCATTACATATGTTATTTCATATCATGCGGACATTTGGGGGGGGGGGGGGAGAAGAAAAATGTTTCAGTTTGATTTTTTTTTCATAGACACCTGGCAGTTTCGATTTGACTATAATTATGTCTCACGATCCCTGAATCAAAGCACCGTGTCTTCGTTCAGAGACCGTATGTTCTTTGCGAATTGCTGGGAGACGCGACATCGGTAGCTGCAAGTGGACATTGACTCTGGGACTGCCACAGAACGAGCTCCCATATGGTTTGAATAGATGGGGAAGAAACGATGAACAGCAAGGACCTTTAAACAGCCAAGAGGTGACAGAAGGCTATTTTCGCGAGAGGGGATATTCTGCCATTTCCAGGTTCTTATAAAAGCACTAAATCATGCCATCCATGTTTTTTTGCTCCTCACATATTTGAGGGGGGGGAGGGGGACGATACCCCCTGTCTTTCCTCCTCTGCCCCCTTCCCCACTTTAATGTAACTGTTACGAATTCACAACTATGTACGAAGTAATATATTTCACAGAATATAGAAAAGGCTAGTAATACATATGTTTGACATTCTGCTGACGTTTTTTGTGAGTCCTCTTAAAGAAAAAAAAAAAACCTGGGGGAAAAAAAGAAGGTAAGGCTTAGAAAGGATATAGGTTCTTCAGTCCGTACCATCTATTACTTCCCCTGAAGCCACACAACAATCATGAATTGACTCAAAGGGCAAATCCCAAATTCGGCCGACCTTGACGGAGGTCTGCGCTTTCCCAAGTGCCCATCTCATTTCGTTTATTGAGTCAGCTGCAAGCTTTGCGCGTTTTGTGGCTGCATGGTTCAACAGGTGTGGTGTCACGCCACAGAACATGCACCAGTAAAACACGCAGTTACGTTTCCTTGATGACTCTCTCTCTCTCTCTCTCTCTCTCTCTCTCTCTCTCTCTCTATATATATATATATATATATATATATATATATAAGAATTTTTATGTAATGTGTATGCGTGCGCGCGTGTGTGTGTGTGTGTTGAAGAGCACATTTTTGTGTTAAATGATTTCGAGTACAGGCGTAAATGAATATACGTTTTGTGAGTCCTCTTAAAGAAAAAACAACTGGGGGGAAAAAGAAGGTAAGGCTTAGAAAGGATATAGGTTCTTCAGTCCGTACCATCTATTACTTCCCCTGAAGCCACACAACAATCATGAATTGACTCAAAGGGCAAATCCCCAAATTCGGCCGACCTTGACGGAGGTCTGCGCTTTCCCAAGTGCCCATCTCATTTCGTTTATTGAGTCAGCTGCAAGCTTTGCGCGTTTTGTGGCTGCATGGTTCAACAGGTGTGGTGTCACGCCACAGAACATGCACCAGTAAAACACGCAGTTACGTTTCCTTGATGACTCTCTCGCTCTCTCTCTCTCTCTCTCTCTCTATATATATATATATATATATATATATATATATATATATATATATATATATAGAGAGAGAGAGAGAGAGAGAGAGAGAGAGAGAAATTTTAGAAATATTTTTGATATATATATATATATAAGAATTTTTATGTAATGTGTATGCGCGCGTGCGTGTGTGTGTGTGTTGAAGAGCACATTTTTGTGTTAAATGATTTCGAGTACAGGCGTAAATGAATATACGTTTTGTGAGT
>JADBJO010024972.1:15000-24424 GCA_016801955.1 Conus betulinus
CCATCAACGTAATCTTCTCAGCACTGATTTCCATGCCACATCTTGTCAACATTCCATTCAGTCGTTTTACAAGCTGTATAATTTCTTGTTCACTGCCTGACGGGCCATCGACATCATCTTCACACCGATATACAGTATGTGATGGTTCATTCTCCACTGCTGACTGTGTTGACATGATCTTCAAAAGCATCTAGAAATACATTCTAGAAATATGTTGAAAAGTATGGGAGACAGAAGGCGGCCCTGGCGAACTCTACCTGAAGTATCACTACTCTCTGATGATTCTCAACTGCACATTGTGAGTCACGCACTGGTCGCTTTGGAGTGCAACTGACTGCTGGATAAGAGTTCGTTAGCTTCTTTTCGCCGATAAAAATATTATTTAATGTCTTCATTGTGGCCATTAATGCCTCATGCGAGACTTTGTTGAACGCACGTTTGAAGTTTGTGAAGAGTTGGTAAAACTCCCACTGGTGTTCAAGGTGTTTGTTTGTTTCTTTCTTTCTCGCAAAGCGGAATACACAGATTAAAAATCGGTGGAATGTTTGGCGTACTTCTGCCTTTGCGGAACACGTCGATCTGTTCTTCAGCAAGGACGGTGTGTCTGGAGAACTGTGATCTCTGTTAGTTGCAAAATGAGGCGACTGCAAGCGAAAATCTAAACAAATCTGTAACAGTATTTAGGATAATTCCTCCAAACAACGTGGACAAATGAATCACGAGACAAAACACGACGCAATTCGACCTCTTAGGTCTTCTTCAGACTAGATAAACAAAACTCAGGACAACGAAAATGATGACCGAACACTATCTTTGTCAAATTCGGCACAAGATGGGTGGTGATTCAAGGATAAGTGATGGCTCGTTCTTCATTTTCGTTGTCTGGGTGTTGTTTATCTTGCCTGAAGAAGATCTAAGGGGTCAAAACGCGTGTTTTTGTCTTGTGGTTCGTTTGTCCACATTGTTTGGCGGAGTGTTATAAACATTTTTAAGATTCGTGATCTCTGGTCTGTTTTGGAAGCCTGGGTAGAGGTCTTCATTGCACTCATTAAATCAATGAATTATTATGCTTGAGACCCAGCGTCCATCATCACGTAGTCCTAAACTTAAATACTGAACTAAAAGTTTATTACAGACCACCTTTCAGTCAATCGAATCTTATAATATTAAAAAAAAAAAAGAAAAAGAAAAAACACAAACAAACAAACAAAAACCATCGGACGGAATCAGTGTGGCGTTTCACTGTGGCGATGTGGCAATAGTTCTCGCTTGCGTGGCGAATATCAGATTTCGATAGCGCCCCTAGCGGCGAGGGTGTTAAGCAAAGGTTCGCCAGACTTGTCTTAGAGCACTCTCGCCTGCGAGGAAAGTGACAGACAGTAGTAACGTCCTGTGACTGACGCACGAAAAGTGGTAACATTGTCTGATTGATACATACTATCAAATACATCTCAAAACGCTGACCCATCAACAGCAAGAAGAGCTAGAATAGAAGGAGCAGTCACACTGTCAGTTTGAATTTCTGTCTTGCTCCGGTTTCTTTACAGCCTTTGCTTCTTAATCCCTCGCCGCAACGATAAGCTGAGCCACCTTACGAGTTCTCACTTCTGTGAAACTCATCTCAGTCATCGTCTCGAAATAAGGCCACAGCTGAATCCGCAGTTAAATGCCTGTGCCTGTAGGAGTATACACTCCAGTGAACCGCTCAGGCTTAATGCTGAGTGGTCTGTCCGTGGCCCTCGAGATGTAAAGGCCACGGTTTGTCACAGGGTACACACTTCGAGGCCTCTTCGTCCGTGAGAAAGGAACAAGTGTGACCACGAGTGTGTTTCATACACGGGAAAGGCTAGAATTCTCGCGAGAATTCTCGTGAGATTTGGGCTGTTCCTTTGCGATATCCGATACAAACAATTTGCAAGAAATGTCTTATGTAGCCTATATCTTGTGAATGGCTTGCTTAAGAGAAAAAAAATGACAGCATAGTAAACTGGACTTAAGAATGGTGATCTTTGGTTGTGTTTGGAATGCAGTCTGTCTTTTTTTATGTGGGGGCCTCCAACCTGCATATTTTTTTTCCTAAGTTTTTTTTTTTTTTTTTTTTTTTTATCTTTTTCTTTTTTTCCATTTTTGTTAAAGGGGGGGGGGGGGGGGGGGGGGGGGGGCTCCGTCCTCCTCTTTTTTTTTTAACCCACTTTTTCACTTTTCTTTCTTTGTATGTCTTATTGTGAGAGCTCGTGGACCTTGCGTTATCTTTGCCGGTTGTTGCTGTTTTATCACTGTCGCAGTCATCGCCTAACAGCGCGAGAGAAATATCTTTTGAAGTCTTGAGGTTAAGAAAATGCCGCTTAGTGAGCATTTCCCACATATCACCGTCTGCATTTTACAGGTTCTTCCCGAACAATCATTGTCCTTTAAGCTTGTTGGGACTTTAAACAGTTTATGGTCAGTTTGTGCTCAGCTTGCCTCAGATCTTAAAATGTTTTTCGATAGTCATGAAATACAATTAATTTTAAACAAGTAAAGCGCACAAACACACAAAAGCACCTACCGGTATGCGTAGGCACGCTGTCATGCACTCCGGCAAGTGCAACACGCACACATTACACTCTCTCTCTCTCTCTCTCTCTCTCTCTCTCTCTCTCTCTCACACACACACACACACACACACACACACACATTACAAGTTCATGTCAAAGTCTTTGGGGGTGATAAGAACACACACCACCTTCTATTTTTTTTTTCTTTGCTTTGAAGGATATTAAGAAACTGAAGTTCTGAACTAAACAGCACACTCGTTGGAGAATGCATTAGTGGTTAACTTTTCATGCTCAGTTTACCTGGCTTGCAAGACTGGCTTCAGGAAAGCCTATCTTCAGACCAGTCAGACCAGTCAGTGCTGTCGTACAGCTGGTCTTCAACACAACGGACGGACTTTCGTCAGACATTAGGCATAAAACTTGAGAGATGGAGACAACAATTATTCTTAACACAATGGAATGCGGTAAATGATATCTGACCAAACATTAAGTGATCTATGGACATAGATTTAAAATGGAAACACTGACACAGCATTTGGGAAGAAGTGTGTGTGTGTGTGTGTGTGTGTGTGTGTGTGTGTGTGCGCGCGCGCGCGCGCGCGCGCGTGTGTGTGTGTGTGTGTGTGTGTGTTATGTTATGCGAGTTGTGTGCCAAGGGAGCTCAAGTTTTGTGCCAAGGGAACTTACTCCGTTTCAGATTAGTCCATCGAAAGCCGGTGCGTTCTGTGGAAGATTATAGAAGACAGACTCAGGACAGTGCTAAACTGAAACGCTGGGTGACTGGTTGGCTTACTAAATAAAGTGGTAATACCATCGCGTTCGGTGTCTTGTCAGACACACCGCGATTTGGAATCCCGCTGGTGACTATCAACAGTAGCAGCACCACCAACAAAAAAAAATAACAGGCTGCACACCAAACATTAATGAGGCAAGAGCTTGCGTAAGTAATCGTATATTTACGGACAGGCATGGTTATATTATTCAGAGAATTTTTAATTTGTCTGGACGTTGATTTACTTTTAATTCATATTTTCATTAAGGTACACACCAGTTGGTTTCAAGCTGAAATCTTAAAATGAAAGGAATGAGAGTGACATATGGGAGTGACAAGCTGGCGCAAAGATAGGATCACGTGTGAGTGCAAAGGCTTGAAATGTGACGTCAGGTAAGGGGTAGCTCAAGGATCTCAAGACTGTGAATGATGTCATGGGTAGAATCCCTAAAAACAAGTGAAATGATTTGGGGGGGGGGGATGTTCATTGATCTGTTATCAGTTCAATATTAATATATGGTTTAAGTAGTAACATCAGTTACGATCAGTCGGTCACAATGAAGGTCAGATGAGCGCTTACCTTAAAACATTTTTTTATAGAAGACATATTGGCTTCACAGTAGCCTCCTCTGGTCAAACTGATATTGATGTTTGTATTCTTCTGTTAAAAGTGAACGAAAAATTATCAAAGCGAACACACGCACATTTTTTTTTATCTTTTTTTTTCTCTTGTTTAACAAAAGATGGAAAGAGTTTCTTCCGCCTTTAATTGTAATCCCTGTCAGGTTTATTTGAAAATTCTGTAAATGCTTTTTTTTCTTCGTCATTAACGACACAGCCGGATACTTCTGTGCAGCTGTCGCTTTGAAATTATGACATTTAAGTTACACCTCAAACGCAGCGCATGCAGACTTTTCTTTCTTTCTTTTGTTTTTCGGTTTGTGTTTCCAGCTACTCTTTTGTTTTCTGAACACTAGGCTTATCTTTATGTTGTTTACACCATTCCCCCTCCTTCACCCCCTCCCCGAAACAGTGCCCAGTGCAACTTGGATGCAGCGGTGCTCCGTGACGAAAGCAAGTAGCATGCCATTGTGGGAAGACACCAGGAGTGCCACCACAGTGTCTGCCGTGGGCTAGGCTAACAAAAACGGCATCGTCCAGAGAATACTACTGTAATCATGTGGTTTAGGGAGATAGGGCAGTCCTCGGAAAAAGCCCAGCACGCGCTAAACCACACGGGCATCACGGAAAACGCTTCCGCACACTTTGCCGCTTACGTTTGAACTGACAGATGACCGAGATAGCACAGTGAACGTAATGCACAGTTAAGTGATGGGTTTATCGTGTCTTTGGCAGCATTGGAAATGGGTCCTTCTGTCATGAGGAAGGAATATCAGAGAACGCCAAGCCATCAGATCCAAATATAAAACTTTGAGGACAGTTTCGGGCAGGTTGGCCATGAGGTGGCCATACGGTGATTGTTCTTTCCGAATATCAGTTGTAAAAATCGTTACTTATTTGGGTTGCAGATTTCAGTTCATCGCACTGAAAGGATCGAGAAATTCAAGTTTCCAAATTATGCTGTGTGTGTGTGTGTGTGTGTGTGTGTGTGTGTGTGTGTGAGAGAGAGAGAGAGAGAGAGAGAGAGAGAGACCCCCCCCCCCCCCCCCCCCCCCCCCCCCCCCCCCCCCGACGACCTCCACACTTATTTATGTCGCAGAGTTGGAGATGTAGGAATAGTTTGGTTAGGACTATATTTTTTGTGGCTTGTTTGTCAAATATGCACTTTGAGACGCTGGATCGGTGCTAGCTCGGGCAAATTCCCCCGTTTCTCTTCTCCACAATTCTGCTCGCATTCTCTCCGTTTGACACTCAAGACAACTCTGCGTAACATTCGTATATTGGTTTGCAGTACGTCCTTCGAATACATGTCTGCAAATTTCACGTCTATTTGAAGACGGAGGGATTCAGTTCCAAGTTGTCGCGTAAAAAAATTGTAAAACGTTTCTTTATCCTTTCACGTAGTGGCAGTATGTAAAAAGTGTGAAGCATATACCTGCCACACATGTTTTCTGATGCTCCTAAATCGTTATTATTACACCAGTTGCCAAGCGTATCCACTCCTTCCCGCCCCACGTACTCTTCGACCTGTTGACACTCCAACTTTCCCGTTCAGTTTGTTTTCGTCATACACGCATGGCCTTCACCTTTGTGCCTTATTTCAGTGCCTTTTCAAAAACACAAAATGTTTCTATGACTTGTAAGAAGTGTACTATCAGCTGTCACTTGCATGGGTCTATTATTCATAAATATACTATCAAAAATAATTGATAACAAATAAATGCATCGAAAGTAATGCTTTGGCTACCATCTTTAGGGTTTCTTAAACAAACCATACGGATATTGTAGAGACAAGGAACCGTTCCTTCAAGACGAGCCTTCACTGCGCATGCTCGTCGTAAACCCATGCTTCTTGTCCGGAGGGGAGCTGCTGGATGTAAACAAACCTGTGTTTTCAACACTCAGAGCGTGTCATCTCGTGCATTGTTTTCTGTCAACGACGGTGCGACAGCAGACGTCGATGACTGACCATTGCTTTGAGAGGTCGAGAGCAAGGTGAGGCATTTTACGATTCGTGTTTTTGACTGTTGAGATTTTCCACATCTAGCACTCACTCTCTTTGCGCTGATGCAGCCACGCGGGACGCACGCTGTTGAAAGTTCTCCACGCTGGCTGCATGGATCAGGGTCGATTTGCAAACCCAGCCTCATGAGTCAGTCACGATCTGATCAAGCTCAACGAGCGTTTGATCCAGCCTCTGTTATCACAGATAATTGTGATCAATGATCTCATGGAAACTATTTCTCTTGAGTTCATTTTGCTGTTCTAAAATTAGGCATGATTCTATAGCGTTTTAAAGCAAGTTTTAGTTAAATTAACTTACTTGTTTTCATTTTGGTTTTTAAGAGTTTTGCAAACGAATCGTTATCAGCGGTTTTCACTTGAACTTGTTCAACGAAGAAAAAAAATGATCTTTTGAAAAAAAAAATTTGAGGCGAAAATAAATATTCAGAAACTGAGAGTATCACTGTCCGTAGATCATCTTGTTCAGGTTCTTGGATTAGTCCAAGAGAAAGCCCACGATTTTTCTTTGCAAGTGATGTTGAATTAGACCTCAGATGATGGCTTTCTTCAGGAAATGTTTCACAAGACATTATGAAATATTATTTTCAAGATCTTTTTCATATCTTTACAGAGCACAATGCATGATAACAAAACCCATGGAAATACATGAAGATGTACCTTTGTTGTCATTTATAGTATGGAGATAAACTCCTGCAAGCTACAGTCAATTTGCTAATTTGGCATAGTACTTTAAGTTATTCAGGTTATGTCCAGTTTGCAATGTCTGGCATATTCTTGGTTAACATTATACATAGCTAGATGCCTTGCCCATAACATCTTCTGTTGGTGAAACAGACAACAGGAATTCCATGGTCTGGTTTAGGGACATAAAACAGTAGGCTGAATGTACTGTAATGGCTACGAAAATGCCAAGCAGACCAAGCAAACTGGCTTTGTAGTTTGCCAGAGAATATGAAGCTTTTGCACACACATAGGCGCCTGAGAGTGCACACACACACACACACACACACACACACACACACACACACACACACCTTTACATTCTGCTGTGACTTATTCTTCCCCCTTTTTCCCTGCCATGAGTTGGCATGTTGCATATGGCTATATTTTGGTTTATAAATGAAGTTGTCTGTGTTACTGTTAGGTCAGGTGGGAGCAATGCAAAAATGAAGAACAGATGCACTTTTCATAAAAGATTGAAAAGAGGGCATAGGTCCATGTGCTGTTCCATTTTTTCAGCACTCATTGGTGCATACAATAATTTAAAAGGAAAAAGCATTTTTCTGGAAGTGAGTTTTCCTGAGTGAAAGTTGATTTTCAGAGGGCTATCATGTTCTGCCTTCTGGTAGAGGAGTTTGGTTTGCTTCAGGCAGGCAGGCAGGCATTGTATGCTTTCAGATACCAGACAAAAACTTCAAGGTAGCTAGAATTTGGATTGGTTCATTCCACTTGGGGTGTCAGAGCCAATCATTTGGTGTTAGAGCATAGTATATGGGTGGATGAAGTGAGAAACTGTTACCTAGGGCCAGTTTTCATGTTTGGGAATCAGAATCAAGGGAGACTCATTGGGTCAGCTTGTTGACTCAAGCTTGTATGGGACTATTGGGAGGCAGTGTATGGGGTCTGCAGTCCATTATTTTCAAAGTGTGTTACTGTTAGTGTGTGTGACATAGTGTGTGACATGGGTCCATGGTGAACTAACTAAAACTGTCTGCCTTTACTTAAGGTAATTTTACTGTGTAGTGACAAGGCCTGGGCTGGTGACTGGGGTTGGGTGCAGTGATTTGTGATTGAGAACCTTCACATATATGGCCATTCAAAATTCGCAGAATCATGAGAATGCGTCAAAAGAAATGAGTTTTGTGTCCTTTGATTCGTTTTTTTGTTAAATGAGAAATTGTTGCTGGTCATTTTATAATCACCAGCAATTGGATACATATGTAAGTTTTAATTTTGTCATGCCAGTGAGCCATGGAAATTAAAATTGATCACCCTATTTTTTCTGTCATGAAGATCTCTAATACTAATAGGGTTATGTGAAGATAATATCATAATCAGTGGTGCTACAAACAAGTTAAGTAGTGTGATGATGGAAGTTGCTGTTGGGCAAAGGGAAGTAATTTGGACCGCAGGAACCAGGGTTGTTTTGTTTGTTTTGTTTGTTTGATTTTAGTTTCAGAGGAGGGAGGTTATTGTAACATGTATAGCTGGTTTCTGTTTTGTTTTGTTTTCCTTTGTTTTTTTCTGTCTGAGTGTACTCAGAGACTAGTGGGTAGCAGGAAGGGTGGAGCTGAGCTGGGGGAAGGTCTGCAGATCTATGACCTTACATCAACAGACTCTTGACCTCACCATTCAGCATCTATCATCCACAGTCAGGGTTTGGGACTAATGATGTGGTTTGTGTTCTGAGAGGGGGGCCATCTTGTCCTACATAGCTTGGGGTGGTAAAACACCAACTGCTGATGGGAAGCAGAACCCCACCCCCCACACCCCCATCCCTTCTTCCCCCCTTTCAGTGGTATGTAAATGATATCTTCAAACAGTAACCACCCCTCTGTCTGATTTCTTGCCAGATGATTATGAGTCGTGAAGAGTAGTAAACCAAACTGTGACATTATGCATAATGAATAACTGATTAAATCTCACTTATTGATTGTGTCTGGACTTGGATCCAGAAAGACTGACAATAGTGACATGCTATTCATATGTGTTTGTTTTTTTCCCTATATTTTCCCCCTCCTATTTCCTTGCAATTGTGGAGTTGTAATATTTTGCACGGAGATTAAAGAAGATTGATGAACTGTTGGCTCTTCTCTATGGTTTTCGTTGTTTTCAAAAACATCATTTGTCCTGCCTGAAGAACACTAGTAGGGTCGAAACGCGGTGTGTTCGCTGACAATTTGTTCATTCCTTCGTTTGCCAGGCCAGCAAATCTGTTTTTTGCTCTCGTTTTTAATTTCTGCCTGCAGCCTCTGCACTTTGACACCACCTTGATTCTTCTGAGTCGCAGCTGTCTGTCTGTCTGTCTCTGTCTGTCTGTCTGTCTCTCTGGTCTGTGTCTCTCCTTTCTGTCTCTGTGTGTCTGTGTGTGCGTGCTGTTTTTTTCTTCTTTCCTATCTATATTTGTATCCTAACCTTTGTTTTATGCTATTGTATGTTGTTCACGAATTAACGTTCCTTAGAATTAAAAAAAAAGTTTTATGGCACAGAAAAGAAAACCCGGTTTGATTTTTTTCTTTTCTTCAGTTCATTGTTTTCCATTTTTGGCAGCACTCTGCATTCGTACCATTCTCTACGAGAGTGTCATAATAATTATAGTCTCTTATGCTCTTTAACTGAATTTGAGAGATGTAGCGCTTCATGATGATTAGGTTTTTAAATAATGTTCAACACTGTTTATATGATGCCATGACAGAGGTTTAACGACAACTTGCAGCTGGTCGTGTGTATCCTTAAATCCTGGATAAAC